>CM022180.2:0-200792 GCA_011420285.2 Erysimum cheiranthoides
TGTGAGTAATGAGAGAATCACCATCAAACAATCAGATCCTGGAGAGGGAAAAATAGGTTCCAATGATATAAAGTTTACCGTAGGCATTTCCAATCAAAGTTGTGTCTTGAAAGCCAATCGCTATTGCAAGAGTAAGGATCATCAGGATCCAGTTGATCTCTGGGATATAGATCTGTCCATATATATGTTTTGTAGTATGGACTACTTTGATGCGTGGGAAGCACCCAAGAGCATGGCATTGTTTGATTGTCGAAAATGTAGCGGTTATCACAGCCTGACTGCCAACAATAGCTGCAAGTGTGGCAGTGACAAAGACAGGCCAGAAAACAGGATCTGCATAAAGAACCAAAATCATATAAGAGTGTCATTATCTCAAGGAAAGAAGTGAATATTAACCACTTGTGTCAGAGTAAACAAACCTGGGACTGAATCGTAAAAACTGTTAGGAATAGACCCGAGGTTCTTTGACAAGAAAGCTGCCTGGCCCATGTATTGTACCACCAGACAGGGGTACACAACTACGGCGAAAGCAAGCTGCACAGAACAAAAAGACGTAGAATGTAAGAAACAAAGCCGCGCAAACGTATGTTGAAGGATAACTAGCAAGGCTGTAGAGAAGTCACAGATAAAAGAGCTGATGTACACCACTAGACATGCACCTCTACTTACTCTGATTGAGACCGAGGTGAAATGGCCAAGATTTGCAAACATAGCTTCAGTACCTAATAAGACAGTGATAATCACTTTAGCGACCCAGCTCATAAGACCATTCACTACAGGATTCAAAACAAATAGAAAATATATAATTTTAGGGTTATGTCTTGATCCAGAACCAGAACTACCTGTTACAGAAAGAAGAACCCCTCCAAGAGAAATCCAGCCATCTTGACCAGTCACTCTGAAGAATTTGATGATATAAAGTGGGGAAACTGCATGTATTATCTTTGGATTCCAATGTATGATGTTGTATAAACCGATGAGGAGTATTGAAATAAGCCAGATGATCACAATTGGTGCAAACATGAAAGCCACCCTGTGAGTACCACAGTGTTGCAAAGCAAACAGTCCGACCAATATGACACAGACAAGCACCAAGAGTTCGCCTGCAATGATTTAAGAGAAGACCTTCAGATATTCCTCCGAAACAAAGCATCAAAACAATAGAAAGTCCACAAGATGTAATCAAACAACAATCAAAATTTGATACAAGCACAAGGTGGAAGCAACACGCATTAGATACCATCAGTCAACTTCTCTGTAGCTTGCAAGCCTGACATGGACGACAGAACTGAAAGGAAGCAGGAGTTACTCTGTCAGATATAGACAAAAAGAAAACATACTGATGAATGGAAAAAGAAGAATGCTCACGGATAAGGTGGCTGGTTTCAACTACAAGTAACAGACGATGAGATTGAACAACTCCAACTCTGAATATAACATGTAGGAGGCAGGATACTTTACCTGATATAGCTGGAGTCAGAACCCCGTCTCCTATGACCATAGCAGCTCCAAAAAGTACAACAACCAGCAGAGCGGTCCTCAGCCTTTTGTGCTTTTCAAGAATTCTTCTAAAGGGGGATGAAGTTCCAGTATCTGTGGACGGACCAAACTTGTAAGATGAGAGCTCCTCATCAGCAGCTTGCTGGTTAGGAAGTAAGCTTAGCTTGGCATGCCTACAAAGCAGGGAATAGAGAGCAAATGCTCCGCCTGGAAATGCAAAAAGAAAAAGATTCTATCATACGCAGGCTCTTAAAAATTGGCAGAAGACGAACGATATAAGTTAAAAACAGGAGGTTGTTGTTTCCTAGTGCACCTTCTCCATTGTCATGGGCACTCAGTAATACAAGAAGGTACTTAAGAAGGGGAATCAGCGTGAGGGTCCAGAAAATCAAAGAGAATGCACCAAATACGGCTTCCTCGTTCTGATGCTTGTGCAACTTTCCGATAAATGTGCTAGGAAACACATAAAGAGGAGATGTACTAAGGTCACCGTAGACTACACCAAAGCTCTGGTAGGCCAAAAGCAAGTTCCTGGAGAAATTGAGCCACGAAAGCTGAAAGAAGGGATATTAACAATTCAGGAAGCCGGAAAACAGAGCAACGAAAAACAAAGGTAGGAGGAGGAATCCGAGCTAAGCGGTGACAAGCATAAGAAAGCTAGGGTCTTTATTTAGATCATAAAGGACAAGAAGAAAAAGGAAAGAAAGCACAAGCCAAACATGCTATGAACAGTTCAAGTGGGGATAAAGGAACTAACTTGAGAAGGATTCCGAGGAGGAGAGACTCCAGATACCGCCACCGCCATGGCCGGTTGTCGATGAATTGAGCGAATCAGGTTGGAGCTCTTGGTACAGCTTAGACGAAACCCATCTTATCTCTAATGAGTCTATAATTTGTCTCTCCCATCAAAATATCAACCTTGATTAATTATTAACTCTCTCAGACGCGGGAACCTTTATATCTTTGTCTCTCCTCCACTCACTCCTTTCTCTCTCACTCTCATCTCAGCTCCAATTAGCAATTTTCCTCGAGAAGTGTAAAACTCAGTCAGAGTCTAATACAGTAATCAATAGTCACGTTTTTCCACCTAAAACAGAAGAACATATGCATCTCGATGATGGTTCACTCAGCCGTCAGGCCCATAAAAGGAAATTAACAGTTCGAATCATGGGCTCTCGTACAAGCCCATCATATATCTTATTACTAATAACCCATATCTTATATCAAAGTAAAAGGCCCATTTATGCAAATCGATATATACTATACTGTAGTATACGAGAAACAGTAGCTTTGGTGGGAGAGAGACCAAGAAACAGAGCAATTGATATTGTTAAGGATTTTTATCATTAATTGTTTTGCAAAGTAAATGGTTAGACCTTACGCAATGGAAAAAATTTTAATGAGTTGTAAGGAATAAAAAATTTAAAAGTAATGGAACAGTGTAAAAAACAGGAGAGAGGGGTTGTAGATTTACAACCGGTTGTAAGAGATTATTTTAATATCTCTCTCTTTCTCTCTCTTTCCTTCTCTCTCTCTTTTCTCTTTCTCATTAAATTTTAATAATAAAAAAATATTACACACACACTCCACCTATTTTACCATTGCTCATGCTCTTAGAGTTTTAGGGCATGTCATTTCTTTCTTTATTACTCAGGGAGGATCTAGGGTAGTAGTTATAGGGGCACGTGCACCCACTGAAATACTAGTATAAAAAAAATTAGTTCAAATAAACTGAAAATATGAGATGGTTTAAGCCGTTTTGTTTCCCTTTTTACTCCGAGTCTCCATTGTTGTGAGAAAAAAATAAAGACATGTATCGAATATATAATTAACATTGTTGAAGAGATAAAAGAGATCCAAGATCTAGAAAGAAAATAATAAACTATTTAGCGAGTGTTTGATGAGATTAGGAGCTGTATAGTTTATTAAGAGAGAAGGATGATGATCTGTGCAGCAAGGAAGGGAGAGAGAGAGAATGGGATGTGTCGTATAGTAATTACTTTCTTCTTTTTTTCAAAGTATAGGAATTATGCTTTGGAATATTCGGAAATGGAAAGATATAAAATCCATAAATAAAAAAAGATTAGAGAATCAATCAACATTGATGGCTAACTTTATTCCATTTCCATCTAGAGAAGGAGAGAGAAGGCCCACCATGAGCCCAAGAGAGAGGGAGCCAACCAGGAAAGAGAGGAGGGAGGAATATCCAAAACGGATAATTTTGATTTTGACTGTTTAGCAAGGAACCGAATGATGACGTGGCGATCCAAAGAATATTCCAAGATCCCATCTTCTTCTTCTTCTTCTTCTTCTTCTTCTTCTTCTTCTTTTTAAGCAAAGCCCCCCAAATCCATCTCTGAACCCATCCCTCCTCTCCTCAAAGAAGAAGAGCTTTTTTAATTACATTAGAAAATATGTCTCTGAAAGCCATTCATGTCTCGGAAGTGCCGAGCCTCGACCACTTCCCCGAGAACCCGTCGCTCCTCTGCTCCTCTCGCAAAGCGAAGAACAAGTTTCTGGTGGTGGGACATAGAGGGCACGGCATGAATATGTCGCAGTCGCAGGATCTAAGGTTCTCTGCTCTCAAGGAAAACTCCATCCTCTCCTTCAATGCCGCTTCAAAACTCCCTCTAGACTTTATCGAATTCGATGTTCAGGTAATTCAATTTCTTTCAATCTTCTCGTCGGTCTCGGTTCGCCGCATTCGAACTAATTTCGATCGGCTCTTTTTTCTTTTTTTTTCTTAATTTGGTTCCTCCACGTGACCGCCGGCAACACCACGTGGGGGTTTAGTTCGTTGACAATTTTCTTTTATGGCTTGGAAAAAAATATATTTTTTTTAATGTCTTAACAGTTTGAATTAAAAGAAAAGATCTGATCTCTTGGCAGGTCACCAGAGATGGCTGCCCAGTCATTTTCCACGACGACTTCATCTACTCCGAGGAACAAGGAGTGGTGTACGAGAAGAGGGTCACGGAGGTTTGCTTGTCGGAGTTCATGTCCTACGGGCCACAGAGGGAACCAGGGAAGACAGGAAAGCCATTGCTGAGAAAGTCAAAGGAAGGGAAGATCCTCAAGTGGGTCGTCCACGGAGACGACTCTCTCTGTACTCTCCAGGAGGCTTTTGAGAAAGTAGACAAGTCAAACCTGGGTTTCAACATCGAGCTCAAGCTTGACGACAACCTCCTCTATTCCTCCGATCATCTCTCCCGTCTTATCCTCCCAATCTTGCAGGTTGTGTCTGATTATGGAAAGGACAGACCCATCATCTTCTCCAGCTTCCATCCTGATGCCGCCCTTCTTGTCAGGAAGTTGCAGACCACCTACCCCGTAAGTTGATATATGAATCCCAAATGCTACACTCTTTTCACTTTAATCCATCAACTTATGACTCAAATTCAAAATATAAAAACAGGTTTTCTTCTTGACCAACGGAGGAACGGAGATGTACTACGATACAAGAAGAAATTCGCTGGAGGAAGCAATCAAATTATGTGTAGAAGGAGGCCTTCAAGGGATTGTCTCCGAGGTGAAGGGAGTATTCCGCAACCCCGCAGCTGTCAACAAGATTAAAGAATCCAAGCTCTCTCTGATGACATACGGAAAGCTCAACAATGTAGCTGAGGCCGTGTACATGCAGCATTTGATGGGAATAGAGGGAGTGATAGTGGATCATGTGGAGGAGATAACAGAGGCGGTCAGGGAGATGATGAAGCCGTCCAGCAGAGATGCTGATGATACTGAGCCAAAGCCAAACTTCTCTGAGAGAGAGCTCTCCTTTCTACTCAAGCTCATTCCTGAGTTGATACAGCACTAATAAAACTACCTCTTTCTACTTTAGTTAGATCTTAGTTTCCCAAAATATGGTAGTGTTGTTGTATAGGAAGAATTTGACAATGTGGTGATTCATGAAATGAGAGTCCAAATGTTATGGAAAATAACTGTTTGCAGACGTGTTATGAGTGAGGTATTAGCACCATCACCAAAATGCCCTTTGATAAATTTATTTGTGTATTCAAAAAGGGAAAGTGGGGACTTGCGAGAGGAGGCCGTGCTGCAGGTGATAGTGGAGACGGGGCAAGAGAGGTCTGTAAGGATCCTCCTCCCTTCTCTGCTTCACAAACTCAATGCATCTCTCAACCTCCTCCTTCACCTCTGCGTACACCTCCTTTGCCTTGTCTCTGTCTCTCAACTCTTCTGCTCCCGTCTCTATCTCCTTCCCAAAGTAATAATAGTATCTCCCTGGCCACTTTGGTATCACTCCTGGCATGTGGAAGTCTTGGTTCCCCTCTTCTCCTTTCACGCTTCCCCTTTAAAACACCAACCATGCCAAATGTCACGCACCATCATCCATTTCTACAATTTATATTCTCTACTAAATTCCATTCACATTACCTGACCTCCGGGCCTTCGGCTGTCACTCTTTTTAGCACCTCTTTCACCATCGGAACCTTTATCTGGTCATTGTAGTCTACAACCACCTGCATTCGTTACACACTGTTACACCAACTATATATGACACATGACATGGGTGCAAAGTGTGCTCACTCTTAGAAAATCATCTTCTCCAACTCCACAAAAGGGTACTATTTTGGCTCCAAATTTGGCTGCTGCTCTCACAAACTCTGCTTTCTCTGGCCACATCAACTTGTATTCTTCTCCCTGTTATTGAGTAAATCGTGATGACTTGTTTTCACTACCACAGGTTTCAATGAAAGCAGCAATACAACACAAGGGTAACATACTAATATTTATAACAAGCATATTCACATGTCCAAAGTATCTGCTGCCATTTATGAGACTCCACTCTGGAAAACCAAAGTATAAAACTACTCACCTTACGGTGTAGAGCTTCGCGGATGCCTCCTGGAAACAACAGAATATGGGATTTAGCAGACAAGAGACTATGGAGGTTATTGCCCGAGATGGGGACCGACCCCATCATCCTGAGCGTGTCGTAAACAGAAACATCAGGTAACAATCCATCTCTCAGTCTCGTAAACATCATCGGATGCACGAGAGGCCGCAAATTGATGTTCCTCTCGTGAACAAATTGACCTGGGAGTGATATTTTGTCACTCGCCAGTAGCATGTGATTTCCCACCAACAGTACAGGTCCTTCCGATGGTATTCCCCCAAGCCCCCTCACCACTTTCCCGTCTTCTGTAGTCGACAGAAATACAGGACCCATGATCACCTCAAGGAGCCTATATTGTCACAGAAAAGTATCAAGATCAATCAAACTGTTTCTTTTCTACTCCAGTAATCATACAGCCATTTTGGGACAGAATTTGTATGTGTAGTAACCTATTGACCCCATAACATTTGTTAAATTCAGAGATGGTTGGTGGGATGTAGTCGGAGATGTAATCCTGACGAGACCCACGCCGATAAAAAGAAGTGGCCTTTATGATACTGACCAGATCAATGCCGTCCTCCTGTCATATCCAAAAGCAAAAGGAGATGTAATATGTTGCATCCCGATTACATCTATGAATGAGTTGAAATTTAGTTTCTGGCAATTGTATTCGAATAAAAGACGCAGAGTGGAGCGAACCGAGATAGATATACCAGAAAAAGGCAATGGCCGTTGTCTTTGAATGAGCGGACTTCACATTTAGGCAGTTTTTTTCTAAGTCGTTTGCCTTCAAATTTACTGGGTAGTATTTGGTCATTTCCGCTGTAAGTGATAAACAAGTTAGCTTAAACTACTTGCTATACTCCCCTGGAAATTTCAATGATTATTAGAAGAACCTGTGCTGTGATGGATACCACGAACCTGGATAGAATTAGAGTCTGAGCTTGTACTAGATGAAGATGTGCATTGGCAAACAGAGCAGCGGCATCAAGCAACTTGAGCTTCCACAGAAGTGATTCTCTCCGAAGTGTATCAGCTAGGATCTGCATAGTCAGATACTTAACCATATTTGCCAACACTGGAAAACTAGCGAGCTACCATAAATGAGTTTGTCACCCACAGAAGTTAACGCCGATGTTGTCACCAAATCTTGATAAATGTTTGCAGCTGTTTCCATCTCCGGAAGACCCCTGACCCAGTGAGCAATCATCCTTTTTAAAGGGCCACCTTAAAATTCCAATAGAGCTTTTATGCAGCTATGAAATTAAAAACCATGTCTTATATCACCAAAATTCACATGTTAATGCATAAAAGTAGACACTTGAACTTGATTGGAGTTTCCAAAGATGCTATTACCATGTGTGGCATGATTTTAAATTAACGAGAGGGGACATTTGTTTCTCAGAGTTCCAAAATCTGTATATAGATAAATCTAAGCTAACCTGGAATCAAGCTTAACACGGAAGGAAATGCAAGATCAAGTTGGTCTGGCAAGACTTTAGCCAGGGGAGCAAGATGTTGCAGCGAAGAATTTCCAAATGATGTAGCTGCAAATGCAACAATACTCAATCAATCTAGATGACTTGGTGAGACTTCTGTTCAAGGTATTAGCTAGGAATTACGAAGGCCTTCATTTAAGTCGTCAAAAGTCGGTTGATTTTTGGCATTAACTGGAGATCTGATCAGCCGCTAAAGTCATACACACTCGTAGTTGGCATATAACCATGTATCAATAGGTGATTTCAAACAACCATATGTCAGCGTGAACTTGTGATAAAGATATGAACAAAGCAGCCACTACTCTGAGAATGAATTATCAAAGTTTAACACCTAGAAGGCTAAAAATGATATAGTCCTAATAATGACCACATAATAAGACAATATCAACTGTCACCTGGGTTTGAAAGAATCAAGACAAGATCAATTTCAGGGTTGCAGGCTGCAACAGCGAGTGCTATGCAGGCGCCGAGAGATTCTCCAACAAGATATATGGGTTTACTGGGTGATCGTTGATTTTCAGATTTGACAGTTGCTTCAACCATCCCGACTAGATCTATCCCAAAGAATAGCAAACCATGACCCAGATAAATAATCTTTCCAACACTCCCAAACAATAATATAAACAGTTGAGAGAATGCAATAGAGGAAATACCTGTGAACGCAGTACGATTACTCGCAGGTATGTGCAAGCACCAGATATCAAACATCCTTGAGACGCAAGAAAAAGCAAGCATAGCTCAGCACAATCGCAATCAACCACCGCAATTAGAGGAAAAACAAAACTATGGATAGAAACGTCCGCACTCACTGTCCAAGTTTCTGGTGCTGCCGTATTAACCCGAGTCCATTTCCTTCGATACCTACGCTAGTCATAGAGATTCTGAATTTGAGCAATCTATTGCACATTGTCCCTTAAATTCCCCAAACTACAGTAGTTTCTCGATGAGAAGGTGATATAACTCAATTGATCCACCCAGAAATCTGGGAAAGAAGACTAACCAGGTAGGTACAGAAGCAGCGGGGCGCCGTCACATGGAGCCTTGCTTTCGAGGGGAGAGAACCAGCGAGACGGGCTGTTGTCTTCCGGTCTGATGAAATCCTTAGCCGCCTCGAGGTAGTCCCAGAAGCTCTTAGCGAATGGCTGCTCGTAGTCCACAGGCCTCGGAGATCTCCACTGATCCGAGCTAAAAGCGGTGACAGTAGCGGAGAATCGGCGTGCCCGTGCCGGTGGTAGTGTTATTCCAAGGCCGTTGCATAAGCCGACGGCAGAGAGCATGTGAAATCCGGTGGCGGACATTGGGAAGAAGAAGCTAGTAGTTGTGGTGGTGGCCGCCATTGGGAAGAAGAGAAGCTGGTAGTTTGTAGTGGTGAAATTTTGATGAATTTAAACGCAGATTTTGGTTTCTTTCTGTTTTCCAGCCGAAACGAAGATCACATGACTTACCGGTCTCTCTCTCCATCTCTCACAGTCACAGTTGTCGTGCTGTTTTCGTTTTCAACCAGGAGAAGGTGTGACGTTTAGAGCTTCTCACACAGCAAGCAGTTGTTATCGTATATAGCTAAACTATATTTGATCAAAAAAAGAGATAATTAAATTTTGACCTTCAATGGGCTTTTCAGATTGGCCCATGAATGACTCCGTCGAAGGAAGAAATGGCCATGGGACATCTGTTTGGGTTTAATTTTGAACGGAGGAGAAGAGCAGATTCCATGGCGATCCCCATAGCTAAAGTTTTGATCTCCGCCATGGCGGTCTTCATGCTTCTCTCAGCTTGTTTTGCGACCACGGAAGTACCTTTCATGGTTGTCCACAAAAAAGCGAGTATTAACAGACTCAAATCTGGCGCCGAACACGTTTTGGTTTCCATCGACATCTACAACCAAGGATCCTCGTCAGTTTTCTCTTTCTCCTTTGATTTGTTTATATTTCCGATTCAAATCGATATGCATTGAAGGAAACGGATGGTGTCATTTGATCTGTTTGGGTACATATTGCTGAGAGATGATATATCCATCTTTGTTCCTTTGTTTTTGGAGTAATAGCCATAAAAATTGCTTGAATCTCAGGACGGCCTATGATGTGACTCTAACAGACGGTAGCTGGGATAAAGACAGATTCCAAGTTGTTAGTGGAAACACTTCAAGATCATGGGAAAGACTTGATGCGTGAGTTTTATTCACTAATCTAATCCCACTTTTTCACAAGTGCCTTTCCATTTTATTCACTAATCTGACTTTTCCTGCAGTGGAGCTTTTCTGTCTCATTCTTTCGAATTGGAGGCCAAGGTTAAGGGAATTGTCTACGGTGCACCCAGAGCCGTAGCAACGATTATGAGGGCGCCCGCGAAAAAAAAAAGGGGCCACTCTAGAAAAGTTTATACTTATAAAAAAATTGAACCATAAGAAAAAAAAAAAACGAAAACATATTGGTATTTGAGGGCCGAAAATATTAATAACTGCTCGGAGGGCCGCAGCTCCTGCTTCTCTCGCTTCTATCCAGCTACGGCCCTGGGTGCACCTGCTCTTGTTACTTTCCGCATCCCCACTGAGACTGCTCTACAGGTTTGACATTCATAAGCTTCCTTCATTACTCAAGTATCTTTTCCTAAGTCTCAAGAGTCTTATTTAGAATTATGACAAGAAATCTTGTACTCATCTCCAACTTCTGTTTGCCATACGCTCCCCTCTCACACCCATTTTACAACTGTATCTTGTAAACTACGTACACCATGTACCGGCTAATGTGGCTTACCTCTATAACCCCCAATTCATCTTTCAAATAACCGTTCGTTTAGTTATCAGTGACCTCGTATCATTCTGTTGCTTGTAGGAAGCTTACTCAACTCCAATATTACCTCTAGACATCTTTGCAGAAAGTCCTCCAACTGATAAACTTAGCTTGGTAATAGTTGCTTCCAAACAACATTTCTCCTAATCATTTCCTTAATCTCGTTCTCCGTTATTAAATTCCCATTCTTCTCTTGTCTTGTCTTGTGGATGTTGCTCTCGCTGCTGCCAAAAATTCTCTAGGCCAAGGTAACCTTATCTCTAATTGGCCTTGTATTAAAAAGAACATCACATGTCAAGCTCTCATAAACTCTACCTTGTGTTAATCATGTCACAGAGGTTGGTGGCTAAATACGGATCGCTCATTTCGGTGATCTTGTTTGTGGTTCTGTTCATTTACCTGATAGCTACACCGTCAAAGTCCAACGCAGCCAAAGGAAGCAGCAAGAAGAAGAGGTAAGTAAGTTGGGTAGTTCTGTGCTTGGCAGTTAGAACACAGTTTCCAAACTTGTAAGATTTATACAACACTTTTTAGTGTTTTTGAAGCAGAGAGGACTGTTTCAGAGTTCTTCTGTTTTGCACTTTTGTGAATTGTTTTAGAAACAGAGTCGTTTGTGGGTCTTATTTTGCTCCACTTGTTTTGCCTGCTTATGATTTAGAATGAGTTTTACTGTTCTTTTTTATTAGGCCGATATATTTTGTCAAATTTGAAACGTTGAATCGTGTTTTTACAGACATAGAATGTTGTTTATTATATGTAAAACTGGATGTTTTAACTGATCTTTAATACTTATGGGTGTGGATGTGGTTTTAAAAGTTATTGATACAGGAAGCACAAAGAAGAGTCTTATATGTACCTTTAAGCCGCCTTCTGACAAGAGAAGAACTTAGCTACATCGACTCACGAGTACTCAGCCGCATCATTTTTATCAATGACTTCTTGAGTAAGTCTCAGAAGGAGGCGCATCAGAAGCCGGTCTATTTCTACTCACGCCGATTCAGAAGTTTTTCTCCAGCTCGTCTAGAAGATCTCGTAACTATCCAAAAGACACCCACCGGTTCATATTCTCGTCAAACTTCTTATGCATACAAGAATATTGAGCCGCTGACTACGACCAACCAGGCAGGAAGTTTTCATAAGATAAAGGATGCCTGGTATCCCGAGATTATTCAATTGTTGGTTCATAGTTGAAGATTGTTTTGCAGTACATGGAAAACATGAATCAGGTCCTCGCCAGGCCAGTTTCTGGTGCTTAGCTGATCAAGGTATATTTAGACATAAACTATTCCGGCCTGGTTTAGGCTGATTTGAAGATATATAAGCTAGGCCTGTTACTAATGCGGCTAACTTTCAAGAGAACAAAAAATGACCAGAAAATAAAAGAAGGAAAACTAGTAGTGAACATGTAAGGCCCATAGAATATTATCCTGATTTTGGGAACACAAAAATGATTTTCTTTTTGCACTGATCAAGTTGGAATCAGGCTGAGTTACTCAAATCTTTTCATCATTGTCCGGTTATCTTTTTTTTTTGTTATAACAAAAATTGCTACCGTAAGAGACCCTTTGTTCTTCGTCATTGTTTAGGCCTTTGCTTCAGCAGGAGTGATGGCAGCCGCTGGAGAAACACCACCAGTGGTTGGACTGAAAGAGAAGAGAGTTTCATTAGCGGTTGAGAAGGAGAACCTATGAAACGGAATAGCTGCAAAAAAAGGAACTTACAGGCCAACAAAGACTTTGAAAGCATCGTAGATACCCCACTGCGCTCCAGTCAATGTCCCTATCATGACAATTCGTAGAGGCAGACCTCTTGTGAATAGACCCAACAGCCCTATCTTCTTCACCGCCTGTTGAAAGGATCATGGTTTCAACAATAGGTAATATCACAAGTTGCATTGCATTACAGGTAGAAACAGAAACAGAAAGACTTACATCTCCAACGGTTGCTCCTCTGGCGTTGTTGAGGAAAGACACTAAATTATCAGCAGGATGAGAGACTATAGCACAGAACACACCAGCAACGTAACCTCCTGCGAAACTAACCCCGAGTTGTAGACCCTTGCTGCACTGGTCCTTTGGCCTCGGAATTGCATACTTGTAGATCATCTCCACAATGGTCTCAAAAGAAGCAAACTTCATCATTGTGTCTGTTAGAAAAGTAGAATTTATTAGCACATTTTGCAACAAAAAGAGCCACTGAAGCATTCATGAGCCTAAATCACATAATGGGATAGTTGCTAAGCTGAGGGCACAACTTACAAGGAATCTGACGTCCCCAGAGTGGACCAATTCCCTTGTACAAACTGCAAGAAAAAAAAAAAGAAAGAAAGGAATCAGGCACAAAGGCTTGTCTTAAGACGAGTGAGAAAGTATTAGGGAGGGAACTCAAAAGCTTACCCTCCGACACCTTCAGACTTGATAAACTTGGGAAATCCATCAGACATTCCCCTGGCAAATCCAGGCTGTGTCTGAACACGGACTTTGACAGCCTCAAAAGGGCAAAGGGCAACATCTGCAATAATCTCAGCAGAAGCAGAACCAGCAAGGTAGATGAGGGTTTTGTACTTGGCAGTGTAGTCAGGGCCAGCAAGATCAGAGTAGTACTTCTTGAAAAACTCGTAGAAACCAAACTTGCAGGCACCCTGAGCACTGTAACCAAGCAAAGTAGGGACCCATCCACGGAAGAAGCCCCTGGCTCCTTGTTCTTTGAGCAAGACACCAAAGCCGGACGAAATGCTCTTGTACTTGGCAGGATCAATCTGAAGGGCAGAGAATGTGATGTTATGGATTGGATTTGAGCAACAGAACAAGGCGTATGAATAAAAAGCAAGGCACATGGATAAGGCATATATATCTTAGGAGGAGGAGTAAGATGAAATCACACGACTAGAGCAGCAATGACAAAGGAAAGGGGAGATGAACATTGGTTGGATCAAAATCCAACAGGCACTATATATAGAGTACCTGCATATTGCACTTGACAAGATCGAGAGGTGTAACGGCCATGTGAGTGAGACCACAGCTGAGGATCCCACCGAAGGTACAGGCGGCGTAGAAGGCTGGGGAGTACATCTCGATCCCCTTGCCGGGCTCGGTGGGAGACGCGATAAGGAAATGCTTCTGAGAGAGCATCGTCGGCGGGGAAGGAGATTTGTGGAGATTGGGTTTGGAGTTGAGCATCTGATCGAGAAGAAGAGACCTCGGGGAGGAGTAGAGGAAGCTGGGTATCAAGGAATGCTTTGGAGACTCCATAGCCAGCCGGTGGTGAAATGAGGAGAGAGTGGTTATGGAGGTGAGAGGACTTTCTGAGACTTTTCTTCTTCTTATGAAAACCCTCGCAATCCTCTGACATCAAGGCCCGTGGGCTTTTTCTTTTTCAAGCCCGATCTCACAAGTTCACAACTATACAATCCGGGCCCGTTAAGATAACATACAACCATTCAACCAACTGCGTCTTGTTGTTCCCGCGCAGTTTCATAATATATAATTCATAATATTATATTCGTACATTTTGCCATTAACCATTACCTTCACTAATTTAATCACTATCTCATTATTGTAACAACAAATGTCTCCTTTTCTTCTTCACTCAACTTTACCGTCAATTTTTATTATTTTCATCGCACATTAATTGGACGTTCAATATCTTTTTTTTTTTTTTGCTAAGAACGTTCGATATCTATTTCTGATATCGATTGCTTATTATTCCTCTAGTGAAATTAATTTCATATATATGCATCCACTAAATGTGAACATTGTTGACGATACATCTGATGCCACGTATTATGCAGTTTGCATTCTTTGCTAATTAAATCATACAAATTATATCTATAAGTAGGTGGCCACGTTTTTTCGATTTACCATTTCTAACACCCCCTCAACCTCCTAAGGGTTCACTAACAGTAATATAATTGTATTTGTCACGTTTCCCAACCAAGAAAACTTTGGTTAAAACGACTAGTAGCAGTATATATGTGCTAAGCCAAGAGTTTGAATTATTAAGCAGATTCATATTTTGGACTCAAGTCGAACGATCGTTCGATTCTTTCCTTTGGCTATAAACATTTAACGTCCGAGACTGAGTTCACTCCGGAGCCGTCTGATCTTTTTAGCTTGATATCTTAACCGTCCATTTTGGCGCCTTACCTCATATACTTCTCGTCTTGCTACAGATCTCAAGCAATCGGGTCAACTGGTATATTTGCCACTTCTCAATCTCCTCTCTGCAGGATCCATTTTTTTGTTCATGCATGCATTTGTTAAACTTTTGTTTCCGTGGATTCTACCGATCGTTGCAGGTTTGCGCACACACTCTATCATTTGTCGAAATCACAACACTCAGTCTCTGAGTTCTAGCAATCGTTTCTTCAGAGCTTATTGAGTAATGGCGGCTTCAATGCAGTTCCACGGAGTTAAGACACCAGAACTTGCCTTAAACTCAAAGAGTACTATTGAGTTTGGCTCAAAGGGGCTGAATTTCTCAGCTCTCGTGTCCTCTGCTCGTGTATTCTCTAGAAACGTAGATCATTCTTGTAAGAAGTTCGCTCTGAGAGTTACTTGTGAAGCTGGAAGGGTGGAGCTGCTAGAGAGAAAAGACTATGAGACTTTCAAGTTAAACAGAACTGAGAAAAAGTTGACTTGTGTAATGAAATTCGGTGGCTCATCAGTGGCATCAGCAGAAAGGATGAAACAAGTTGCCAAACTCATACTTAGCTTCCCAGATGAGATGCCTGTTGTTGTGCTATCAGCAATGGCAAAGACCACCAATAAGCTTTTGATGGTAAACAAAAGTGAACTCTTTTTACCTTCTTTCTTTGGTTTCCTCTGTTATGAAACTGGGGCTGTGGCTTTCATTAGGCTGGAGAGAAGGCTGTTTGCTGCGGCGTCACCAACGTCGATACTATTGAAGAGTTGAGCTATATAAAGGAACTCCATATAAGGTTAAAGAAAAACATACATACTTATTATGTCCTATATACATATATGTATATTTCCAGTTTTTGTCAGCCCAAATTTTGCTTTATTCATTTCTCATGTTGGAAAATCAAATTTTCTTATGTCCAGGACTGCTCATGAGCTTGGAGTGGAAACAGCAGTTATTGCAAGCAAGTGCCTTAGTTGTCTTCTCTTAATTGGTTGAATGGTTGATTTTCGATGTGCTGGCTTTGTGGTTTATATATCTAATCATGCCTTGGCTTAATCTGTGTAGAACACCTAGAAGGACTGGAACAGCTACTGAAAGGAATTGCAATGATGAAAGAATTAACTTTACGCACAAGAGACTACTTGGTTTCATTTGGAGAATGCATGTCCACAAGGCTATTTGCTGCGTACCTGAACAAACTTGGGCACAAAGCACGACAGGTATATATGTTACCCTGATCACCTTATAGTTTGTTTCATGACTTGATGATGAGTTTTGCTTTGGCAGTATGATGCATTTGAGATCGGGATTATCACCACAGATGACTTCACAAATGCTGATATTCTTGAGGCAACATACCCGGCGGTTTCAAAAAAGTTACTTGGTGACTGGAGCAAGGAAAATGCAGTCCCCATTGTCACAGGCTTCCTTGGAAAGGTATATAAATAAGTTTGAATAATTCTCTTGTGACATTTTTAGAAGGCCTATTGTTGGGCTTTCCAAGCCCAAGCCAACTCCCCTATTAGTATGATATTGTCCGCTTTGGGCCCAGGTGGCAAAGCCCGCACGGGTTTTTTATTGGGTTCCTTCCCAAAAGGCCTCATACTAAGTGGAGTTGGACATGACTTATATATTAGACGATTACTTTCTAATCTTCCGATGTGGGACGTTAGAAGGCCTATAAAAAGAAAAAAAAACTTCACTTTGTGCAGGGATGGAGATCTTGTGCTGTAACTACGCTGGGTAGAGGAGGTAGCGATTTGACTGCAACAACGATCGGGAAGGCTTTAGGTTTACGGGAGATCCAGGTACCAATATCAGGGGGTTGTTTTCTATCAATGAAGACGAAATTTTGTTAAACTCATATACTGTGATGTGGTGCAGGTTTGGAAAGATGTGGATGGAGTTTTGACTTGTGATCCAAACATTTACTGCGGAGCTCAACCTGTTCCACACTTGACATTTGATGAGGCAGCTGAACTTGCTTACTTTGGTGCTCAGGTAACCAACCTCAATACACTTGTTGTACCTAAGGGACCAAAGGATTTACCTCTCTCCCTCTTCCATTGCAGGTGTTGCATCCACTTTCCATGCGCCCAGCGCGAGAAGGTAACATTCCTGTAAGGGTTAAGAACTCTTACAATCCCACTGCTCCAGGAACTGTCATCACCAGATCAAGAGACATGAGCAAGGTTCGTGTAGACAAAGGACTATAATTGCATCAGTAAACTTTTTATATCACAACATAACCGTGACCTCTTCTTCCTCATTATCTTCTCATAGGCTGTATTAACCAGCATCGTTCTGAAACGTAATGTTACCATGTTGGACATCACTAGCACCCGTATGCTCGGCCAATATGGTTTCCTTGCCAAGGTAGCACCAACTTTATTTTTAATTGCTAACAATATACATATTCATTTTCTCGCCCTCCCAGCTCACTCTCTCCCTCTGCAGGTGTTTTCCACATTTGAAAAGTTGGGCATATCTGTGGATGTTGTTGCAACCAGCGAAGTTAGCATTTCTTTGACATTGGATCCTTCAAAGTTCTGTAGCAGAGAGTTAATTCAACAGGTAAGCTTATGACTTCGTATCTGTGTTGTATTCTTTGGCACAACTTTCAGGCTACCACTTGTCCTTGGATTACAGTTACAGAAAATCATATCAACACTCAACTTGTATCTGTTATTCTTGGCCATGTGACAGGAGCTTGACCACGTGGTAGAGGAACTTGAGAAGATTGCTATTGTAAATCTGCTTCAACACAGATCAATTATTTCTCTCATAGGAAATGTTCAGAGATCATCATTCATTTTAGAGAAGGTTAGTTAACTCTCTGGCTTGGCTTTTCAGATTTAATATTTGGTCATATATACTACTTAGTGACTTACCAATGAACAACAAACAGGGCTTCCGAGTTCTTCGAACCAATGGGATTAATGTCCAGATGATCTCCCAAGGTGCATCTAAGGTCAAACCTCTTTCAGCTTTGTTTGGCTATATGATTCTTCTATACAAAAGGTTTAGGGGATGAAATTTTACCCCTTGAATAGATAGTCTGACTTGTTTTGATGATATCAGGTAAACATCTCCCTGATTGTGAATGATGATGAGGCGGAGCATTGTGTGAAGGCTCTCCACTCCGCCTTCTTTGAGACAGGCACTTGTGAAGAAGTCTCAGAACCCCCGTCTGGCTACATGGCTGCCTCTTCGCGAAACCTCTAGGTGCAACCTGCAAGGTCTAAAACTAGTTTGATGTTATGATTCTTGTCAGACTGGTATTAGGAAACAAAGCTCCCATTCTCCTTGTGTAATATATAATGTAATTTGATGGGACATGTACTGGAAAATCAATAAGTTTTCCTATTTGAATATATTAGAACTGCTTACAACATTACTCCAAGGGTACAAAATCTCGATCCCAAGTCCAAAGAAAAAAATTGGAAAAAAAAATGAATGAAACAGAAACTACTACTCTACAACTTTGTTCTATATGATGCGAGTCACCAGTAATCACCACAAGAACAGACCCCCTTACTAAAGTGATGGAATCTGCTTGAATCCCTTACAGTTATCTCCCTCTTTACAATCTTCGATATAAGTTTTATTGCAGCATGGCAATCCCTGCATGCCCTCAAGTTCTTCATCACAACAATTGGACACCCTTCTGGTGTACTGATCAGAGCAAATGCAACGGCTAAACGTTCACTGTGGTACTTGAGCGACTCAATCTTCATCTGCTCATCTATGTCTTGTACTACCGAACTCGTGTCAGGCTTGTACCCTTCTCTCTCAATCTCCGCTGTCAGTTCATTGATCTTTCTCATGATCTCATCTCCTTTTGGGTGTGTCTGATCATTGGATGAAAACACGTGAATCTTGTGGTTCACTTCAACCCAGCTATAAGCCGGAATCTTTTTGATTCCGCGTTCCCGCATTGCTTTCTTCACATGCCTAACGCTTTCCCATTGCCCAGCCGCTGCATAGATGTTGGACATGCTTACATAAGCAGCAGCGTCTCTGAGCTTCTCCATACTGAAGAGCTGCCCTGCTGCTCTCTCAGCAAGGCTTTGATTCTTGTGAATCCGACATGCGTTCAACACTGACGACCACATAATTTCATCTGCCTCAAAGGGCATTTCGTCCATCAACTTCTCTGCTTCTGCAAATCTTCCGCTTCTGCCAAGCAAATCCAGCATGCATGCATAATGTTTCCTTTTTGGAGATATCCCATAGATCCGAGACATTGCCTGGAAATATTCTGTTCCTTGTTCAACAAATCCACAGTGACTGCATGCAGTCAAGATGCCCAAGATGCTGACTGAATCTGGCTGGAGACCTGATTGCATCATCTTTGTAAATGAACCTATTGCTGCTTCTCCATCTCCATTATCAGCGTATGCTGAAATCAAAGCATTCCAGGAAACTGCATTTCTATCGGGCATCTCTTCGAATACTTGAACTGCATCTTTGATAGAACCACATTTGGCGTACATATCAACCAGGCCACTTCCGGAGAACACATTTTCCAAGTTCCCTGATCTAATTATGAATGCGTGGAGTTGTTTCCCCAGCAACAAAGAAGCAAAACTAGCGCAGGCTTTCAATACAGTAGCAAAAGTTGATTGGTCTGCTCGTAAATTTTCTCCTCGCATCTTGGTGAACAACTTTATCCCAGCTCCATGAAACCCTTTCTGAACGTAACCTGAGATCAAGGCAGTCCAGGAAACGGTGCTCTGTTGAGATAAATTCTTGAATATCAACTCAGCTTCCTCGAACATTTCACATTTAGCGTACATATCTACTAAAGAATTCCCGACATGAAGGATTGAATCAGCCGATGTCACGAGGGCCTGGCAGTGCACTTGTCGACCCATCTGCAAGGATGACAAGTTAGCAGCGATGCTCAGCACGGTGGCAAAAGGGAAGTTTCTGCGATCAAACCCCATGCACTGCATTTCTCTGAACAGTGTCAGGGATTCCTCGTATTGCTCAGCCTGGGAATAGCTTGAGATGAGGACATTGTAAGAAACAAAATCCAACTCAGGCATTTCATTAAAAAGTTTCCTAGTTTCAAGAAGACAGTCATGTTTGGAGTAGAAATCAAGAATTTGATTCCCAACAGAGGCATCGGTGGAAAAGCCGGTAGTAAGTGCCAGACCATGGAGTTGCTGACCAAGAGCAAAATCGTGTAGCCCAACGACAGCCTTGAGAACCCCAGAAAAGGTGAAATCTGAAGGCTTGTGACCAGAGAGGCGCATTTCAAGAAAGAGATGAATGGCGTCCGTGTACAAACCATCCTTGTCGTACCCTGTAATAAGGGTGTTGAAGGTGACAGAGTCCTTGTCTGGAATCTCCCCGAACACCAGAGAGGCCAGATCGAGTCGCCCTACCTCACAGTAAGACTTAATGAGAACATTGGAGACAGTGAGAAAGAGGTTGGTATGAAAGCCTAACTTGAGGGCAAAAGCATGAACTTGACCGACCGTAATCTCGGAAACAGCGTCAGTGCAGCCTGGTAAAAGCGTAGTAAAGGTCACATAATCGGGCAGGGTACAAGACCTGCACATCTGACGGAAAAGCTTGAAAGCTTCATGGAACTGGTTGTTCCCGGCGTACCACCCCATCAAGATAGTCCACGTCACAACACTTCTATCAGGCATTGCGTCAAATAGCTCTCGGGCGCTGGAAAGATCACCCGTCTTCACGTACCCAGAAATCATCGTATTGGTGGACACAGTGTTCTTCAGAGGCATTTCGTCGTACATCTTGCGTGCAGCATAAACTTGACCTCTCCTCAGAAGGTCCTCCACGATGAAATTGGAGCGACATGTATCTGTGTCGAACCCAGTTTTAATGATGCGAGCATCAATACGTGCGTCGAGAAATCTCGCCGGTGCCGGTTGTCGGAGCTGCCGTAGAGTCGCAAGAGTTCTTGAGCGGACTTCAATGGCCTTGCAAAAACGTTTCATAAGCCTCTCCACCTTCGATTTTTTTTTAGTTTCGCGATTATTACGAAACCCAAAATGTAATCAACACTACACAATCATACGATTCATGTTCAACGAGTCCGACTCTTTAGTTTTCTTCGTTCAGCTAATTGTTTCGATTCATTCATAAACTTAAAACTCTTAAATTTTTGAATGACGAAAGAAAAAAACAAAAGGGCCAAGTAAATTGCATACTGATGATCGATGATACAAATGTGGATCAGTCAGTCAATACCAAAAAAAAAACAAAGAAACCCAAACGGTCCAATTAACTCACAGCCCATTAAAAACAATCACCAAAAAGCCCAACATTTTGATATGTTCTTTCTTGCGCGCACATTAGCGCAACGTTCCCGTTAGTTAATGTAGGCTTGGGATGATTCGTTCGTTCCCATTTAAAATTCTAGTTTTCATACTCGCCACTGCTTTAAAACAAAATTTAATCATTGCTAGCTTATTAAAAACTGTACGTGTATGACGGGAAAACAAATTACTACTCGTATATTTTAAAATAAAATATAAAACTAACGAACCTTATTGAAATCGATTAATAACCAAACATAACAGACAATCTCGTGATCTGATATCACTTTTCAACGCATCTATCAAAATTATACTAGTATGTAAATAATAATTTCAAATTCCAAAGACGAACAACAAGAAACAGAAGAAAGAGCAGAGAATGCGTTGACTGTTTGAAAGTGAAAGAGGACAAGGAGATAGATGCTCATCAGCTCATGCTTGTCACGCAAAGCTATTTTGCATCCCTTTTTCTTTTGAATCTCTCTAGTAACGTAAGTATCTTTGACCAACTCCTAGAACATCTACTTTTATATCTTATACCAGTATATATATATGGAACTTAATATCCCTAGCTCCTTGGCTTCATATATATATATATGACATTTATCAAAATTGGTACATATATTATATAGACTAATAAATAATTTAAGGAGACTGCTAATTAGTGGTAGCGATGATGAAATGGATCTCTGCTTTTTATTACTTTAATACACACACATTTTTATCCCTATTTGAATCCGGACTGATAAACTACATGAGAAAACTATGACATGTATTCTCTTGACATATATATTGTGGTTAACGGTGGTCTGTCTAAGAAAAAGAAGAAAAAAAAAGAGAGAGAGAGGTGATGTGAAGAAATGTAGGACAATTGCGTAGACGGTCAACGTTAGGATATCGTCAGCGAGATGAGGCAATCAAAGGAGCAAAGGCTGAGAAAATAAAGCCGTCTTGTCGGTTAAATCCTTTAACGGCCCTTGTGTGTTTCTTCTTCTTTTTTATTGTATAATTTATTAAATATTCGGATTAATTGCTTCTCTTTTTTTTTTGGTCCTGGATTAATTGCTTCTCTTCTTTTGTTAAATCTGATCTTATCATATTTACCATTTTGCCCTCTCTCTTAACTAATACTACTAGCTAGTAAGCTAGCACATTCTTTACCTCAGTAAAAATAAAAAAGAAAAAAGAAAACACCAATTCTATATTTAATTGTTCCACCTTAAAATAACGAATACTTCTAATCTTGTGTATGGAAGATAAAAACTCAAAGAAACTAGGGAGATCCTCCCTGGTTGACTGAATACTACAAGTGTTATTAGCGACTGCAGAATTCATATAATATGGGAATGAGTTTAAGCGAAAAAAAAAAAAAAAAAAAAGAGTGCATGGTATGGTAGGGGAGGCGAGGCGGCTCGCGTGGGGCACAAAACTCTGCTTCATCTCTCTCTCTCTCTTCGTCTTTTTTGTTCTACTTTTATTTACCGCCTTTGCCACTGCCCCTCTCTTCCTCCCAATGGTCAATCCTCTTCAACTTCTCTCTTTCTCCCTTTTATTTTCTGTTTGAATTTTGTGGTCTCTTCCCTTTATTTTTTTTCTAATTTAAATCAGCATGACTCATTTGTGTGTCTTCATTCCTACCTTTATCATTGATTTAGCCATTAGGTACGTTATTTTCATTTCATTCTGTCCCAATTTCTATACATATATATATACATACAACTAAACACGAGAGTTTGCCTTTATTCAAAAATTTTAGATATCAAAAAATAAGATACACTAAACAAATAAGTGAATCCCTATTCAGTTTGATTATTTAATTATTCAAGATGGATATATTAATAAATATTATAATACGGTTAAACAATACTTCCTCTGTTCCTAATAAATAGATGTTTTGAGTTTTAAGTTTGTTTCTAAAAGATTGATTTTCTAAATTAAAAAACTAAAATGATTTTTTTACTTTATGCTTTTTGCCACATGTATGGTAAGTAATGATCTAAATTTTCTCTTTGCACTTCTAAAATAATTTTAAACTAATTAAAAATTAAAATTTTATTATGTCTTAATATGTGTGAAAAATCTAGAACATCAATATTTTAGGAATTGAGGGAGTATTTATATAACAGAAAGCTTTCCGGAGGAATAAGCCGCTTGGAATGATAGCTAGTACTTTCGCAGGTGGTGGTCGGCATTATATTCAAACTCAGTTTTGAGACTTAATTCCGTTTATTTTTTTTATTTTTTATTTTGGTCAGGGAGACTTAATTCCGTTATTAATTTGTTTCTGTTTCTACTTAAATTAACTAAGACGACCTTTCCTAAATTATACACATATATAAGTATATAACTACTATATATAGTCTATATGATTAATCAATATACAACTGTTCTGCAGCCTAGCTACGTTAATTATTAAGTGGTAATTAGGAATAAACTTAGTGCATGCACTATATATCAACGAGATAAACAAACAATAACAAGTATAAATTTAATTATCTTATGTTGCGAACAGACAAAAACTTGTGGTCGACAAAAGAGAGATAGAGGCCATGCACCTGCATGCAGCACAATGTATCGACGTATATCTCGATGAAATACTTTATCTTTTGGTGAAATAATAAGATAATTAGTGGTAATGATGATAAGTCAAATACAGAGCAGAGTGGGATTGCAGTCTGCATGGGCTTAGGGCCGGTTATATATATATATATATATATATATATATATATAAATGAATTTTTTTAAGGGAATTCGTGAGCACTCCCACAATACCTTCATCGCCTTTTCGCCGCGACACCGACTGACCGACATGCGACATCTTCCTTTTCCTTTTGCCTTCTGTTGTTTTTTTTTTTCTTAAGTCTTCCATCTTTTTAAAGACTCGTTTGAATACTTATTTACTAACTAAAATTAGGAACCCAATATACATTAATACATATATACGATATGTATATAAGCACTAGTAGCTACTCATACATTCCGTAGCATATATACAGCTATACCACGCGCATACGTAGGCACAGATATGTACTTATTTGTGTATGACAGAAATAGATACATATATATGAGCCAGCTGTATATCTACTACATATGCGTCATGCATGAAAATATAATATAACCCTGTGGGACATATCTTGGTCGCTTGAATCAGCAGACTGATCAGACCATTATACTTCGAGGATGGGCGAAAATATGACTTTAGGGTTGAGTTCGAATCCCACCTTTCCTCTATCTATCGGCTTTGTTTCGCCGTAAGAGGTAAAAAAACAAAACTAAAGTTGAAAATATAAAAATACATTTATTGAAGATATATTTATAACAAAGCAAAACATTAATATTGTGCATAGAGAGACATACACAAAGATATTTATAAATGGCAAAGACCAGATAAAGCTGAAAAGATAGCATCACGCTTGTATTCTTTTTATTTTTTATTTGATTTCCATTTATATATTTGTTGTACTCCCAATTAATAATAAGTCAGAGGGGTCTCTTTTCCTGCCATCTAACCCTACCCGTCCGATCGATCAAATCTTCTCTATTCTATGTAATCATTTTCTTTCAACCGTTGGATGGTGAGATTTCTATTCACAAGCACGTACGTATGAATAATGATTATACGTATATATTGTAAAGAGCTTCTAATTAATAGCTAAAATGTTTGTACTATTCACAAGAAAAATCCATGTTTTATTGATAACTATAAAACGAAAGCTTTTTATAACTCCTTCCGTAAGCTTCTTAACATTTTGTATAATCGTTCAAGGATTTGAACCTTTTAGATTGCCATGGTATTATCACCAGCCCCTGGTTTCCTTTGTACAGCTTTTCATTTCTGAAATATATTTATTTAATCTTTAAAATTTAAACTGAAGAACAAATTAAGAAACAAGAAAAAATTTACTAAAAAAGAAAAGGCTAAAAAAAAAGGGCTCATAATTATACTAAGGAATAAGGAATGTACAAAGTTTCAAAAAAAAAAAAAAAAGTACAAGGTTCAGGCGTCGAATACAAACTTTAAAATTTTCCAAAATACCCTCAATCAAAAGCATGTATAGTTGTATACTGCTGCTCGAAAGGGTTATATCGGACAAATCAGAGTTGGTATAAAAGATAAAACATTGTATGACAAATGTTACGTAAGACTTCTGTAAGTAAAACTAGATTTAATAAAAAGCAAATTAAAAGTAAAGCGATCCGACAAACACAATCCGACAAGATTGTTATCTTTTACGATTTTTCATGCAAAGATTTTTTTTTTTCAGAAAAGAAATACATGAGTTTAAACACCAAAAGAAGTAACTTTCTTTTTCAGCTAGAGGGAGCATAACTGTACGGACTTCTTTTACTCTATTCAATATACATGTAAAATCTTCTCTTCCATCAATTCTTCGTTTTAAGATTAATTTATTGTGGAGCTCAAACCTGAGATACAAAAAGGTATCTCGTATATAAAGGACACAAGCGTGGAAGCCAAAAGCATGTGACAATTAACTTTGTAAACTCTGAAATTTTTTTCCCAGGCTTTTCTATATAAAATTGTTCAAATTTTATCAATAATATATTTAAACCCATGTTAAATTCATTAGTCATAACTTATTATAGTACTAACTATCAACAAAATTTATATAAATGGCCATTACAAGTTACAATACATAAATGGACAAATCACATATAAAGATTTATTATACAAAAAGTAGTCTACCAGAATATGATATATATATAGAGAGAGAAGTTTAACCCATTTTGTTTTGAATGTTGATATTCTAAAACAGAGACATGGAAGGAAAAAAATCAATGGTTTTTTTTTTCCTGGTCAGAGAATCCATGGTTTTTGTTCTTATAAATTATGTACAGATCATAATTCGAGTCATATATATATACACGTCTAGGCATATAAGTGGGATGCTATTTATCTAGATCAGAAACGGTAGATTCTGACTCCTAAACAAATTATTCATGTTGAAAAGAAAAAACAAATTATTCATTATATTCAGTTAAAAACAACAAATTATTATATGATGATCACACATATAATATATACTCGATTGATTACTCGTCAAATAGAATTTTATCATAAAGTGGAATGGAATAAAAAGAAAACCCTCCGAAATAATATATACATAATTATATTGGAGCTTATCTACATCCTACTGCTTGCTTAATATTTAGGTTGTTTCAGCCTAAAACGTAATTCCAATTTATACTACGTGGAAGTATATGGTTTCTTTATATCTTGTTTCTAAAAAGAAGGTTGAAAATATTTTAAAGAAAAAGAGAGAACTAAGTGGTAAGAAAATTAATGGTGAGAGCGGTAAGAGCCGACAAGAAGGACAGACGGAGCCGTCTATTACCAACAACTCCCTTCTGATAAAAGCCTGTTCTTCTTCCTCCGATCCTTGCCTCTCTTTTTTTTTTTTCCTTTTAGAAAAACATATACAGTATTTATTTTCAATTGAAACTTTTTTTTTTTTTTTTTTTTAAAAAAACTTTTTCGATAACTATCTTCATATCATCGGTTTATTACCAGCCAGATTATAATTTTTGTTGGTTTCACCTGCAATCACTATCTTGATGTCATCGGTTTCAATTCTTTTATTTTTTTGTTGTTTAATAAATATTAAATCTAGCTCATGTTATTTATACACAAATTATTACACTTACGCACAATATATAATAAAATATAATAAAATATGTAATAAACAGAGAAACAATAATAACTAAAAGAAACTGAGTTGGACTTTAGAGGTGTAGGCCTCTATAAATACTCTGCATGGCTTTTCACTCTCTCCTCACCAAAACCTTGAGCCAATCTCTTTCTCTCTTGTTCGGTGTTTAGTTTACTTTTGTTTGTGCAAAGTGAAGAAGAAGAAGAAGAATATCATAATGCAATACCAGACAGAATCGTGGGGATCATACAAGATGAACAGCTTAGGATTCGGCAGCGTGGGGATGGTGGCTGACACTGGTCTGCTTCGCATAGAGTCTCTGGCGGCGGAGAGCGCGGTGGTGATATTCAGCGTTAGCACGTGCTGCATGTGCCACGCCGTAAAGGGTCTATTCCGTGGAATGGGCGTCAGCCCTGCCGTTCACGAGCTCGACCTCCACCCCTACGGCGGCGACATCCAGCGAGCTCTCATTCGTCTCCTCGGCTGCTCCGGCGCCTCTTCTCCAGGTGCTCTTCCGGTCGTCTTCATCGGCGGTAAACTGGTAGGCGCTATGGACAGAGTCATGGCTTCTCACATCAACGGCTCTCTCGTTCCTCTTCTCAAAGACGCCGGCGCTCTCTGGCTCTGATCTCTTCTTTTTTTTTTTTTTTTTTTTTTTTGTCTTCTAAGCTCTAATTAAGAGAATCAGGGAAGATTAGGAAAGTAATCAACGCTGTAATGACAGGTTAGGTTATAGTTTGTAATTAGAGAGAGTTGTGCGTTTGTTTTAAGCTCACCTTTCTCTCCCTCTTCATCTCTTCATCTTTTAAATTTGCCATTTTGCTATCCTAATCACTTGCTATATCAAATGCTCACAAATCATATCATATACACTTTTGCATCTTATTAATGCCTCGTGGATCCCTTCATACCTTTAAATTCTCAACGGTATTAACTGCGTCATCTAATTAAACACAGAAATTTGCATTCACAAGATCGCTAAGTACTTTTTTGATCAGCTTAATTATGCCTAGCTACTATGTCTAATCTATACAATAGCACATACTCTATCAGTGAGATGGGTGAAGCTTGAAGCTTTGAAGAGACTTGGGTTTGAAGATGTTACTTAGCAAATTACTCATTCTTGTTTCTTGCGAAGGCCTGCTAGTACCAAGAACAGAGCAATCCTCGTTCTTCTTCACCTTCAGCTTGCCTACCCCTATCTGTTGTCTGATTGACTCCACGATTTTTGTTTCAACTGGGTTTCCTGTCACGTCTGTAACGTAGAAAGTGTCTTTAGCCTTACCCTCTCGCGTTGAGATCTCTGCTCTCACAATGGTTAAGCTGTTCTCTCGGAATGTTCTGGTTATGTCCGAGAGGAGACCAACTCGGTCTTCTGCTGATAATTCCAGCTCTAAACCCTGAAAGTATGCATCATATGCATAACCAGTCTCAGTGAGTACATCAGAAAAGAGTATCAATTGACGCAGAAGAGACTCCAAAACAGACAAGTTACATTCCTAATTGGTTACCTCGGATGCTCTCCTCTCAATGGCTGCTTCCAGACATTGAATGACGCGTTCTTGCTCCGCTTCTGAGTTTATGGGAAGTCCATCGACATGACGGATGTAAAATTCCTGCATCATATTATGCGTTAGAAAAGAGATCATAACAGACAGTTTTACATCTAAAGCCGTTCAGTTACCTGATAAGCCTCCGCTGGTTCTGTGCTGACCATGCCATGGAACACCACATACTGCATATCAGTCAAAGTACAGACTACGTCAAACACAAGCTTTGGTCTATCTTTAGACCTCATGGTCACAACGGTATAATCCTTCTCAATGTTCATTAATGTGACATTGGGCCTTGACGCCGGTGTCCGTGCTCTTTTGACCCCCTCGTAGTCCCTATCATCAAACATGATCTGATGCAACCGTCTCTCCCTGTGTGTATCAGAACAAGAGAAGACCGTTTTTGCAGCTCTTGAACCGCTGTTCGTCCTAACTACATTGCACAGCAGCTCTTTGATGGTGGAAAGGCGAATCGGGTCAGTGATGGCTGAACTGGTTGAGTTGTCAGTGACATGAATAACCGCTGCAGCTCTGGTGTTGTGAGTCCATATCTCAGCGTTCACAACGTTGCAGTGAAGGTCTGTGAGAACAGCAGATACTTCAGACAACAGACCGGGTCTGTCCGTTCCAGCGAGCTCAATCGCTGTGTATTCGTCAGAGGGCATTACACCAACTGAGCTTCTCAAAGGTGGAACGAACCACCCAGCATTGCTCTCTATCCTCTGCGCAAAAACACAAATAAAAGAATAACCTGTGGATAGATCCCAACGTTTGTACACACAATCATAAAAGAATAACCTGAGGTAGAAAAGTGATTACATACCCTTTGGATGAAGTCAAGGACTTGTGTGTCTCTGATCTTATTGCCATCTTGGTCGATCACTTTGAAGACGTCCATGAACCAACCTCCATCGGAAGAGATGTAAGCTTTCTTGATCACGAGATTCATATCAGTGAGCACTTGCACTACTTCCAATAGAGTCCCATGTTTGTTCACACTATCAACCTTTTAACACCACAAATTAACAAACAAATCCCATCAAACGTGTAAAACAAACAGGGGACTCTGTTTTCTCTACACCTGTTTGTTTCGTGCAGAGAACACTCAATAATTAGTTTTTTGTTTTGTTTTTTTTATTAACCTGAATAACGGTGGCATCGTCGCTGGCGTTGTTGTCTATTACAACTCTGTTTCCATGATACATACATAAAACAGGAAATCCGTAAAGATGAAACTTTTGGAGCTCTCAATCACAAAGCTGAAGTCGGTATAGCCTAACAAGCAGACAGCAGGGAGAAGCAGAGGACCAAAAAATAAAAGAAAGCAAGTATTTGAGAAATAAAAAGAAAACCTGGGCGGATTCATTCTCCTGATGAGCTTGGCATATTCATCATCATCCATGGTTCTATCTCCTGGCTGCAGCAGAAACACAGAAGAGAGTTGGAAAGTGAGTTCTCCAATTTCTGAGGAGAATTATACACAAAAAAAAAGGGATAAAAGAGAGAGGGCAGTGGGAGTTGGAAGGAGGATAAAATAAAATGCTAGGCCACACCGAACCGAACCAAACCTTATTACACCTTTTTCATTAGCTGGACTGATTCCCCGGATCCAGCACGTGCCACTAAAGATTCTTTGAGATGACGTGGCACAACTTAGATTCTGTTATTGTTCCGATAGTACCAAAAGTCGGTAGCTTTGGTGAAGATTTGGGGTCAATTTGATGATCAAAGATATATTCTCAAGATTGGGTATTTTTATCACACACTAGTATATAGTATAATATATGATTTACCTTTTTTCTTCACCAGTTGCATGACCAAGTAACAACAATTTGATTTTTTTTTTCTCTTTTCTTTTCTTAATAAACATAATGATCTCCTAATCCTATGGTTCAATAAATAATTGGGTGGAAGAAGCCAGAGAAAGAGTGGAAATTGAACAGAAAGCATAACGTCATGTGGTTGCAAAGAGGAGGCAAAGTAGAGGAAGCAAAGCATTTTTATTTTCTTTTGCAGGTTCCACCCACTTGAAAATTGACATCTCACAATGATTTTGTGCCTACTCTCACACATTATTACATCTTTCTATTAGAATATCCCACATCAGAAAGAAATAATGTCCTTGGGCAAGATATATAGTGTGAGGCAAACCTCCTCCCTTGAGCTAGCTTTTGGATGTTGAGTTAGGCCCATTACTAATACTTTCATAAGTCAACTCACGGTTTCAAAATCCACTACTCCCACCTAGAATTTCTAGGCACAATGAACTTTGTTACCTACCCAGACCCTCCCTATGTTCACTACACCCAGTCTCTTAATTGGTCCAACTAATGTTACCTAAGAAAGCATCCTGAGTTGGGGAATTGCTTTCAATCCCACTTCATTCTCACTGTTTGTGATCAATGGACTAATAATATATAACAAGTTCCTATACGTGGTCTACCAACTAATGTCCCTTGCGACTTGTGAAGTCAACGTTGGCAAGAAAAAGAGCAATTAATCATCGTATAGAGAGTAAAATTGAATCGAAAAGTACATCAAGACCCTAGTCTAAGATTGTGGCTTGTGATGCGGATCGATTAAGAAGAGATTACAAGTAGAGATGATGGAATTTGGGGACTCTATATAAATAATTGGGAAAAAAAAGAGTACAGTAGATTTGAATGGATTTGGGCCGCCTCGCCTCTCTGGTTCTTGTTGGGCTTGAATTGGGCTTTATTTTTCTATATGAAAAGAAAAGGAAATACTCCTAATTACTTATTCTCGTTTATCATACATAATACAATTGGAAACACATGGCCATCGCAATCATGATGATTGAATAGGGTAAGGAAACGTGGATCATGTGATGTGGAACCTGCTTTGATTCGTCGTTTCCGTAACACAGTTCCGATTAAAGCTTTTCCCAGCCGAATGGCGATCACTCCTCCTAGTTTTTGAATCTAAATCTGTCTGAGTAGTCTCAGGATTTTTGAGTAAATTCTTAGCAAAAAAAAGGATTTTTGAGTAATTGGGAAAAAATGGAAAATCCGGCAAAGAGAGTGTTGATGACATCCAACGGCGACGAGGTTTCCCGAAACATCGCCTTCCATCTGGCCAAACACGGTTGCCGGTGAGTTCTCTCCATTTGTATCTGTTACTTGAATCTCAAATTCAGGAATCTATGTGAGCTCAATTTGTCTTGTGATGGTTAGGTTGGTTCTAATGGGAAACGAGGCTTCTCTAAGGAGCATTGTAGACAAGATAAGAGATTCCATAGAGGGAGCCTTCCCTGTGGACCTGATTGGACTCGACATGGAAGCTGATTCTGAAGATGCTTTCGATGCCGCTGTCCACAAGGCATGGTCTTCTTTCGGCAATTTCGATGCTTTTCTCAACTCTTATACCTACCAAGGTAAGGTTTGTTTTTTCTTTTCTTTTCTTTTTGATCATCATTCATCCCTTACAATTCCTGTGGATCATAATTAATTCCTTTCTTTCAGGGAAGATACAGGACATTCTACAAGTGTCTCAAGATGAGTTCAACAGAATCACAAAGATCAATCTCACCGCTCCATGGTTTCTCTTGAAGGCTGTAGCCACAAGGATGAAGGACCACGGATCTGGAGGCTCCATTCTCTTCATGGCCACTATCGCTAGCGGAGAGAGAGTGCTTTACCCTGGAGCTGATGCCTACACTACAACCTCTGCCGCTATTCATCAGCTCGTTCGGGTATACATCCATCCTTACTTCTTATTTAAAACACTACACTATCGTCGTTCTTCATTGTTTCAGTGTCTGATGATTGGGCTTCAGGCATCAGCCATGAGTCTAGGGAAGCACAAGATACGTGTTAACATGATCTCTAGAGGGCTGCATCTGGACGATGAATATCCAACCTCTGTTGGGAGACACCGAGCACAGAAGCTGGTCAAGGACGCTGCACCACTCGGCCACTGGCTCAACCCGGACACGGATCTCTACTCCACAGTCATTTACTTGATCAGCGACGGCTCACGCTTCATGACAGGCACCACTGTCTTGGTCGATGGAGCGCAGTCTCTTACCCGACCCCGTCTCAAATCCTACATGTGACCATTTGATCATATATTTACTGTTATAAAATTCTATCTTGTGTGTGTTTCCGGGATGAATAAAGTATCTTTTTTAAGCAATGATTATATACTTTTGACAAAAAAATATAGAAGAAAGCAAATCGGTGCCAAATAGTCAATAATCTCAACATCATCATTTGAGCCCATTGTTTTAGTTGAATACTTGAATCGAATCAACTTTCGGTAGGTGAACTTCAAATACACGTGATATGGATTTTATCTTCTTACTATAAACATGCAACCTAATCATCTGTTTAGCAAACAGTAATTAAGAATGATACTCTCAGAGATCTAGAAGCTAGATTGCTATTTATTCTTGACCAATAACTTAGTTTGAATTTTTGAATCCATTGCACCATAAGTTAAAAGTCCAAGGAGTTGCATATATAATAATCAAAATTACAAGTCATAATCGGAATGGATGAAGCCGCCACACCTTTTAAATAATTTCCACCAAACTCTCTTTCTTTTCTCTGATGGATCCGCTAATGTAGCCATTTTTCACCTCACTTTCTCTAGCATCTTCGTTGCCGTCTACGTCTCTCTCTCTCTCTCCCTTTATCGCCTTTCACACAGACACATACATACGCACACACGGCGAGTGTGGCTCTACTTTTTGGAAATTTTCAAGTTAAAAACATTGCTTCTCTCCCCCATAAACGCATAGAGAAGTAAGAAATGGAGGATAGGTGTCAGGTGTTGTTTCCATGTTCATCATCGGTTGATCCTGGCTTGACTGAGTTTCATGGGGTCGACAACCCTGCACAGTGTGCAGCTCAGCCGACAACATCATCATTGTCCCACAACAACATCAACACTAACGAAGAAGAGAAACAAAAGAGTAAGGTGACGAAGAAAGAGAGAGAACCCAGGTTCGCCTTTCAGACAAGAAGCCAGGTTGATATTCTCGATGATGGATACCGGTGGAGGAAATACGGCCAAAAAGCTGTCAAGAACAATCCATTCCCCAGGTACCTAATCAAATGCCTTTTTTTTTTTTTTTTTTTTTTTATACTTTGTCATGCTTATTAAGAATCTTGGTGATAAATAGTAGAGTCATATGTATAGGAGCTATTATAAGTGCACACAAGAGGGATGCAGAGTGAAGAAGCAAGTGCAGAGGCTATCAGGAGACCAAGGAGTGGTGGTCACCACTTACCAAGGTGTTCATACCCATCCCGTTGATAAACCCTCCGATAACTTCCACCACATCTTGACCCAAATGCACATCTTCCCTCCCTTTTTTTAGTTACTTTTGCTCTCATACTTTATCATGGCATGCATCTTCTGCCTATCATATTAGTGGTTTGATGAATGAGTAGAGGAATGGGATGTAATTGCCCAAAACGTCGGGCAAGAATGTTGCTCAAGTGTTAAGACCTTTACTCCTTGAAACTAGCATTCACATATCTCAAAGAAAGTTAAAAAATCTAACCATAAACGCCCTTACATCTACACATTAATCCTTATCTTTGGGTTCAGAAAAGCCCTTTCTCGTTGCTTTTGAATCCATCTCCTTTGGTGGTGTCTTGGTCTCCGCTGCCCTGAAAGCGAAAGTAAACACATGATCAAACCGAAACTTGTTTTGTGTTGTTGGAGACAGATCTGTCACCAAAGGACAGAATTGAATGACTCTTGTGGTTTCTCAAACTACCAAACCTAAGAACCCAACTGATCATGGCCACAAAGCAATGCTGAGTCTTTCTTTACAGTCTACACATACCAAATGACTGCAAAAACTTTTATGTATCCAACCGAAGCTAAGGACGAGTGAAAAGTAGGATGGTGTAGAGAAAAATCGAAACTTTCGAAATCAAAAGGAAAGATGATGAGAAAGAGAGAGAGAAATAAAGCTAACTTGGAGGCGGCGGAGGTTTCTTCTTGGATCCAGCTGCGAATATGCTTGACGTTGCGCTTGAAAACGGAGGCTGATTGCTTGACGTCGCCCTTCAGGAGGAGCACCACCGCGCTAACGCCGGCCACCGTCAAAATGAAATTGGTCAGCCCCATTCTCTTCCCATCATCAGAGTCAGAGATTTCATTTCACGATGCCTTTTGTTACTTTGCTGAAGAACCAGCCCAGCCCATTCGCTTCTCTGGGCTCTCATTTTTTTTGTTAATATCAAATCAGCCCAATAAGCCCAACTAAGGAAGGAGGACCATGTCATCTGGAATATTATGTCTACGTAAGCAATTAAAGCATCGTAGTAGAGATAATACACCTTTGGACCACTTGATGCAACAGAATATATCACATAACAGTCAGAATCTTCTCAAAAGATATGCTTTCTTCTTTTTCTATTGAAGAGTGTTATGACAAAACTCATTTCTTTTTTCTTCTTTTACGTGATTAGAAAGCGATGATGGATACTGTAAAATAAAGAAAAGACGACTTTTATTTATGAAGGGAATATTATAAAAAGTAACAACTATGTAGTTTTGTTATGAAAAAACTTAAATTTTGTATTTAGTCAAATATATATCTAATTTTTATTGAATTTTATAATTAAGTTATAATTTTTTGACTTTACTAATTTAGACATATCGTTAAGTCATAAACTGAATAAATAAACAAAACATGGTTATACTTTTTAATGAGGTTTTTTTTTTTTTTGGGCTAAATTTTAATGAGGTTTTGTTTCTCTTAATGAGCTTTTCATCAACGAGCAAAACGACATCGTATGAAATACTAAATATTACGTTGTGATGTTTGGGCTAATACTGAGTTTCCAACTAAAAACTAATTGGCAATTAGTGGATTGACCCTAACCTTTTATATATTAGTATTAGTCCCTTCTGAGGTGGGACTTGGATTGTATTTCCAACAGTTTATACACAGTCTAATTTATTCATGCAATTTCGTTTTGTTATTAATGAAAGTTTATTACAAAAACAGAATTACCTCTATTTGTTTTATTTCACGATTTGGTGAAGTGTTTAAATTAACAAAATCGACAAAATTTTATAATTTAATTAAAAAAAAAATAATAATTAAAATTGAATATATATTTCATCAAATACAAAATTTATGTTTTTATCGAAAAACATACTGTTAAAAAGTTTTATGATATTTTTTACTTTTACAAACATACCATCCCAGTTAAATATATATTCTTCGAAAATAAAAATGTTACCTTTGCCGCCGCTCAACCGCACAAAGATAACGTTATTCGCTTGTGTTTATTTATAATATCTCTGACGAATAGATCTATTCACATTCTTAAAAGACTTATCCACCTTTTCTTCGATCTTCTAAAAAGATGCCACTGATGAATGAAAATCTATGCGAAAAAGTTAGATATACACATTCTTAGCCAAAAAAAAAAAAAAGAAGAAAAAAAAGTTAGATACACTCATACACAGATAAAACACGGATAAAACATTCGGTTCCTTATTCTCCTGAATTAAACACTTCAATTTTCTTGCAGCGTGTATATATGATACATACAAATTTGTGGATTGTCATTTAAGAAACGTCTCCCAAAAATGATCTATTATTTTTATTAAACTTTCGATTATAATATATTCTTATGATCCTCTTTTTTATGTAATGAGAAAATTTGAGTCTATACTTTCTTTTATAATAATGGTGATTCATCAAAATTTTAATTTTTTTATGAACCTTGGAAATTCCAAACCATTGATCTATAACTTTTTCGGTGCTTCATACCAACAGTTGGTAATATTACGGCTTAAGTCGTAAATTATCGTCCCAAATAGAGTTAATTATGTGGTCTTGATTTTAGTATACTCTAAATTTTGAATTTATAAAATTATGTTTTGTAATGACTGATTGAGGTAGAGTTTGCACCTCCCATTCTTTTTTTTTTTTTTTTTTTTTGAACACCAAAAGTTTGCACCTCCCATTCTTTTATAAAACTTATAGAATAAGATATATATATATATATATACTTACACTTACAAATTTATAAAACGCTTTTATTATTATTATTATTTTTTTTAAGTTATACCTCAGAAATTAGTTCAGCTGTCTACGAGATATATATTTCTTATAAATTCGTATAAGCTTTCTACCGCGGAAGAGAGATGAGAAGCGTTAATATATTGAACCTGTACTGTAAATGGCATATATTTTAAAATTGTAAAATTAGTTGTGTCGCCGTGGCTGTTTGAGCATGAAAGTTGAGAGCTCGTCATCAAAATATGATGCTTCTGAGTGATATTATTGCAAGGCAAAGGACCACGCGTCTTTGATACCTCTCTACCTTTCTGCATGTCTTTCGCCACAGTATAACGTAACTCTACCTAATCCCACATATATGCAACGACACGCTATAAATATATGAAATTCACCACCAGTAGGTGGATATTCTCGGGAAAACAAAAGAAGAAAAAAAAAGAAGAAGAAGAAAGAAAGCGGTAAGCAAGTGACAATGGAGATGAACAGAAGGAGATCAAGAGGGTTCATGATAGCTAAACTAATGCCCTTTTGCAAAGCTGTGAAACCTCTAACTCCTTCCCAAGACCTTTATAATAATGTTCATTACACTTCGTCCACTACGACTTCCTACGCTCCTCAACCTGATTTGAATAACTACGTAACTCATGCCACTACACGTCTCCCTCCTAAAGTTAGCTTCCTCCTTCAACCAAGTACGTAACCTTACTTCTATCTAATTAGGCTAGTTAATAACTATCTTTCATGTGTATCAAATAGTGGTGTGATGTGATTGGCAGCCGTGGCTCCTGAGGATAAGGATACGGAGAAGAAGCTGAACATGATGGCTGAGAAGCTGATCGGTAGAGGGATCAACGGTGTGAACGAGTGCGTTGACGCTAGAGCCGCTTCTTATATCTCTTCGGTTCGAGAAAGGTTTAAGCTGGACCATTGCGAGAGATTGACGACTGTTATTAGCTTAGATGATGAAGATTGACCATTAGGATTTAGATGGAGTTGACAGTAAGTCATAAGTGTTATTTGATACTTCAAGATAATCAAGATATAAATGGGAAAGCTTTAATTTGTTTGGGGTTCTGTAATAAGTAGGCTAGGTTGCAAGTTACTCTTTTCAATATTTAGCATAAAAATAAATATATATATATATATATATTAATGCATGGGAATTAACTAAATCATAACATTAGAGGTTGTAAATAAACGCACTGAATTTCTATTATATAGTTAAATTAGTCCATGCATATGGTTCACAAAACGTACGGAGATTCTGGATGAAATAACAATAAAAGAAGAAACTAATAATATAATCCACAAGCTAAGGTAATCAGAAGTCAATAAAAAGATTAAAAAGGGGTGACGTGAGGGAGACGGTAGCCGGTAGGGTTAAGCTAGCCGGCGTAGATGTGGATGTGAAGGGCGATGAGGGAGATGGTGATGAAGGCGAAGAAGAGGAGAGTATGGATGACAATGGAGGGGCCGCTTGTCTGAAACCCACCGAACTCCACCGCTTTGCTCTTTCCCGGCAGCTGAAACAGAACTCCAGGGCTCAACAGGATGAAGAAAATTACCGACATCAGCACGGGTCCCCAGTCCAACCCCATTTAATTTCTCTAATTTGTTTTCTGTTTCTTCTATATGTGTCTAGATCTGTATATATGCATGTATACTAGTTTATATCTATATATAATGCATACATGCATGTGAGGATCGGATGAATATTATCATCTTGATGTAACGATTAATTAATGAATGTGGCTTGGGCTGGACAAAAGTGGAGGGTTCTCCTCAAGTTTGAAGGATGAAGGAAAGAACTATTCTCTGGACTGAAATTTCAAACTATATCGTCTATTATCTGTACAAAACTTAATTAAATATTTTGATAGTATTGCTTGTTTTGAAGCCTAAGCATATATATGATTCTTGATCGTCTTGAGGCATTTCAATTCATAAGCTCTAGCTCAAACATCTATATATAACACACATATATATATGCGAAATTAAAATTTTTACTCTAATCTCTCACCCACTTGATATGTAGTATATCCCTGCTTCTATATATATTGGTCAAACTATTAATTAGTGACGTCGTACAAAATTGTGTGATATGTAAAGAAAATAATATTCTGAACCAATGATTAGAAAATCAACAAAATTTTAAATAATTAATAAATAAATTTTCATCGGAATTACGATAATAAACTCATATGAAAATTACGTAATAAACTAATTTGAAAATTCGCAAAAAGTATAATCATGCACTAGAATAAATACAAAAATCACACAAATGGCATATTTTATTACAGTATGCACTAGCGCGGTTACCAATCAAATCAGCAAAAGAATCGAAACCAAACCAATAAACGCAGTCAAGTATCAAACACTTTAACTTTATATAAAGTTTATATACATAGCCACTAAATTAAATGTGGTTTCTTAAAAAGAAGCCACATATATCTATCCAACAAGAAAAGAAGATACCAATCAAGTCTCTGCCTTAATTTTGCCGTCATCCTTAAATAACCTCAATTGCTTCTGGATTTCAGCAAATTAAGTACACCTATACTCGCACGCACACAGATATCCCAAGTGCATTTATAATAAACTTGTGTCATGTAGTGTGTGTATATATATAATGTTGCTCTAATAAGTTCTTTGGCACCTAATAAGACGCGCGATCAAAAGAAGACGTAACAAGATCGAATCTTAATTGAGGTAGATATGGGAGGAGCTGACTGGGGGCCGGTGGCAGTTGCAGTGGTGCTGTTCGTAGTGTTATCTCCGGGGCTTCTCTTTCAGTTGCCGGCGAGGAGGAGAGTGTTGGAGTGCGGCAACATGACCACAAGCGGCATCTCAATATTAGTTCATGCCATTCTCTTCTTTGCCATTATCACCATTTTGGTCATCGCCATTCAAATTCACATTCACATCTAGCATCTTTACTTTAACATATAGATCACCTGCTTATGTTTCTAGTATGCTTGTTGATTTTGTTATCTATACATGCATGTCTCATTTGTCTGGTTTTTTGTTGTTTTGTTCTGTGAGAATAAATAAAAGTTTGGCCTGCCTCCTTTATTTCTAATACACTCGGACATCGACAATTATTATGTTCCCACCATTTCCACTGATAAAATAATTGAAACTAAATGAGTATTGGATTCGTATGTGCATTTATGGCGGATGATTGCGATTAGAAAAACGTGTTTATTTATTTTGTCTCTTTCTTTTGAAACTTCTTTCTTCGTCAAAAACGAATCATTTGCCGTAAATAGTCAATCCTTTTGTTCGGTGGGCCTATCACTGTAATCTTTCCGTGTAAACAAAATAGCCAACGTACACGATCCTATTTACTTACTGCTTCAATTATTATTTTTTGTACTAATATCTATCTTCTTAAAGATTATACCTAATACTATGTATGTAGGTTCAGTTTAAATATTAATGCAATAATATACAATGTGAACCCTCCGAATGATCTGATCACACAATCGAGAAGGAAGCAAAGATTTTAGAAATGACACAAGGAGGCTAGAAATGTCAAATGCATTAATGTCCATATAAAATGCGACACTGATTCAATATATGTTTATATATTGTACGCAACCGGTAAGGCTTTTGCTATTTATAAAAATTATAAAGATATTTTTGTTTGACTAGCTATCAAATAAGTATTGTTTGCTGTATAGATAGGTGAATATAAGTATTAGTGTGTTTCTAAGCTAGTAAAACAATTGAGTGAGATTTCATTTAGAAATATGCAAGAATTAGATTGTGACCATTCAGTTTTCAACGGGGTAGCCACAAGGGCAAGTTGAATCATTTTTATAATAATTTATACTGACAATTTAGTCGGCTAGCATAATTTAATCGGTAGGATCAAACCTTTCAGATTCAATTTTGAATGAATAAATAGAATGTGGTCCCAGATGTTTACAGAAATAAAAACTAGTAAAATTAGGGAAAGTATCGTTTATGGTTTGTCTACTCGCTGAATATCAAACTGTAGTTAGCAACTAAATACATTTTTTAATACGTGATTACTTAGAATAATGTAATATCATCATTTTGTTTTGTTTTGAATGTAACATCATCATTCATCATGATTCATTCATCAAAGCATAAAAAAAAAAAAAAAAAATTGATACTAGTAAAATAGAGACACGCAAATTACACCGAAAGCGGTTATAATAAGTGATGATGAGCTTTAATTTGTTGTGAATTGTTGGTAAGAGGAGAAAATTAAGAGTGAAAAGCATTATAACAAACAAAAATGGCATGGACGACGCGAGAAAGGCTGATATCTTTCATCAACAATAGATGGCTTGTGTTTGTGGCGGCCATGTGGATTCAGTCCTGCGCTGGCATCGGTTACTTGTTCGGCAGCATATCGCCGGTCATCAAGAGCTCCCTCAACTACAACCAGAAACAGCTCTCCAGGCTTGGTGTCGCCAAAGATCTCGGCGATAGTGTCGGCTTCATCGCTGGTACTCTCTCCGAGATCCTGCCTCTCTGGGCCGCTCTTCTCGTCGGCTCTGTCCAGAACCTTGTTGGCTATGGCTGGGTTTGGCTTATTGTTACTGGCCGAGCTCCCCTTCTTCCCTTATGGGCTGTGAGTTTCCCTTTCTTTCTTTCTCTACTAAATAAAGTTGGGTTGCTTTTTCTGTTTCTTTGTAAGGTCGTTGTTTTGCTTACTTTGAAATGTCTGTCAAATCATCTCTTTTTAAAGTTGAGTTATGAAATAGATTCAACAAACGAGTTGACTACAAGTAGAAATTGCAATTATCTGTCTACTAAGAAAGTTCTGGTCAAGATTCTCCCTTTAAAAAGCAATTCATCATCTGATTCTTTTGTCATCTTTCAGATGTGTATCCTCATATTTGTTGGGAACAACGGGGAGACCTACTTCAACACGGCTACATTAGTCTCTGGTGTTCAAAACTTCCCCAAGAGCCGTGGTCCTGTGGTCGGTATCCTCAAGGGCTTTGCTGGCCTGGGCGGTGCCATCCTCTCCCAGATATACACCATGATCCATTCCTCTGACCGAGCATCACTCATTTTCATGGTTGCTGTTGCCCCAGCTGTTGTTGTTATTCCTCTCATGTTCTTTATCAGACCCGTCGGTGGTCACCGGCAGATCCGTTCTTCCGATGCTACCAGCTTCACCATCATCTATGCCGTCTGCATTCTACTTGCTGCCTATCTCATGGCTGTCATGCTTGTTGAAGATTTCATTGATCTCAGCCACTCAATCATCACTGCTTTCACCTTAGTCTTGTTTGCAATTCTTCTTGTACCCATCTTCATACCCATCGCCACGAGTTGCTTCACAGCATCACCTGACACGCTCGAAGAACCGCTCGTTGGAAATCAGCAAGGACAGGATCTGGATCCCGGACAGTCAACCCCTGACCGTGGTCCTGAGCTTATATTGAGTGAAGTAGAAGACGAGAAACCGAAAGAAGTAGATCTGCTTCCTGCATTGGAGAGACATAAGAGAATTGCTCAGCTGCAAGCAAAGCTCATGCAGGCAGCTGCAGAGGGTGCTGTTCGGGTCAAGAGACGGAGGGGACCTCACAGAGGCGAGGATTTTACTTTAACTCAAGCCCTCGTGAAAGCCGATTTCTGGCTCATATTCTTCTCACTCTTGCTTGGATCTGGTTCGGGTCTAACAGTAATAGATAACCTTGGGCAGATGAGTCAGTCTCTCGGGTATGACAACACTCACGTTTTTGTGTCGATGATTAGCATTTGGAACTTCCTTGGACGCATAGGTGGCGGCTATTTCTCTGAACTCATCGTCAGGTATGATACTGTCCCACGAGAAGGACAATGACATTTGGCTGTGGAATTGATTTTGGTTCGGAATGATTTGCAGGGACTATGCTTACCCTAGACCGGTTGCTATAGCAGTGGCTCAGCTTGTAATGTCAGTAGGACACATCTTCTTTGCATACGGATGGCCTGGAGCTATGCATATTGGCACACTATTGATTGGACTCGGCTATGGTGCTCACTGGGCCATTGTCCCAGCCACTGCCTCTGAGCTCTTTGGTCTAAAGAAGTTTGGAGCTTTGTACAATTTCTTGACGCTGGCCAACCCGGCTGGGTCATTAGTCTTTTCGGGTCTGATCGCAAGTTCCATTTATGACCGTGAAGCAGAGCGGCAAGCACAGGGATCCTTGTTCAATCCTGACGACGTTCTGAGATGCCAAGGTTCCATCTGTTATTTCTTGACATCACTCATAATGTCTGGATTCTGCCTCATTGCAGCCGCCTTGAGTATGATTCTTGTGCAGCGTACCAAATCAGTTTACACAAATCTATACGGCAAAACCCGAAGCTGATATTAAGATACAATTTTTATGAAATATTCAACCAAGAAAAAAGTTGGGTTCTTTAAAGTTTCATACATATGATTGTGTTCATCATCTTATTCTTTGGCTTGGTCTTCGACTTCCCCATACAGGTGCATTTGTTTTTGTATTGATTTTTTGGTCAGTGTTGTGTATGGATTTTGGATTCACATTTGTAATAACTGTATTTACATTATTCATATTCTTCAGCCACAAGAAGTCCTGCATGTTAGAAACAAATACCTAATATGCGCTGTTTTAAGTGCCCGAGGCAATAAGATCTTGGCGCAGGTGAGACTCGTCGTCCTCAACCACCATCCATGGCAATATAGGTCCCTGTACAAAAAATTACGCAGACACGTTAAGCTCCTTAGGCGGATTCCTACCAAAAAAAAAAGCTCCTTAGGCGGATGAAGACCTGAACGTTAGATAATTTATTACCTTCCCTTCCCGTATAACCTTGGGATATGGTCCTGTCATATCGACGATGGTGGATGGTTCAGCCACTCGTACACCTCCATCAACCACAAAATCCAGACCCTGTAAAAAGAAACAGAAGCAGGGAGTAGAGCAACCAAAGAGCTTCTTTAGTCACTACGACAAGAGTGAGAGCTATAAATACCTCTGGTCCATATATGTCACCGATTGCGGTAGGGTCAATCATCCATTCATTTTCGATTGGGCCTCTCACACTGTCATTATTTACCACACCATACATTACAAGTATAAACACCAAGTTCCTAGGAGAGTCCACAATCTCAGTATAAAGACAAGATAAAGAAGAAAGAAACCTTGTGCAAATAAGGGGGGCATCCATCTCCTGCAAAATAGCTTGGCAGAGAGCATCATCAGAAATGCGGACACCGACGTTTTTCCTGGAAGCATATTTGACACTTGTGGTGCCATAGCCTACACACTGTTTGGGTAATTCTTTGCTTGCAGTCAAGATGAAGGTGTACTGATGGAGGACAAGCCAAAAGATGATCGAACCATGTTAATGGTTTGGATAATGGTAAATATGTCCAGTATCCATTGAGAGTTATCCATTGAGAGTTAAAAAGAGATTCTCACAGGTCCAGGTAAGCATTGCTTGACAGCTCGAAAAACGTTAGCATGACCATGAGCATCACCGCGAGGAAAGCCCATAGTAAAAGTGTCAATATCGCGGAAGGAGCGGCATAAGATGCTAAGTGGCTGGATAAGTAAGAAAGTAGCCATAAGAGATAGCGATCATAGATAGAATGAATCCCAAGCAACAAGTTTGTTACCTTGGAGGAATCAATCTTCTTAATCCTAAAGAAAGAGAAGAAGATGAGTGAGGCAATGGTTTGTTAATATAAAAAGAGAAGCAACAGAGGATTTACCTTCGGAGACGCTCAACAGCGGAATGGTTTTTACAATCACAAGCAATAGCATATCTAGAAGAGAATGAAGATGATTGGTGAAAACATGGAAAGAAAGATACAATCGAATCACAAAGTAAAAGAGAGCAAGAGGTTTAAATTACACAGTCTCAGTGGGAATAACACCAACAGCTCCTTGTTTGAGAAGGTCAATGATAGGTTGGAGTTTCCAGGCATCAGCACCACAAGGATCGACCTCAGTGTAGACCAATTCCCCCTCCTTGGTGAAACGAGGCGTAGAGTATTTGAGACGCTTAGGGCTTCTCTTGGCCGCCAACGCAACGATGTGCCTCCGTGGAACGAAAGAGGCGATGCTCGGAAGCGGCGTCATACGCAGCGCCATGTCGAAAAGCGTTTGGGCTCAGATTGGGCTCTTGTCTTGTGGTAGAATAAGAGTAAGAGGAGAGCCTCACAAAAAAGACACAAACGACAGCGTTTCGTAATACCCTTTGTTTGTTGGCAGAGGAGAAAAAGCAGCGAGCGGTCATCGTAAATTACGATTCGTAATCTCTCCTCAACAAGAACAAGAAAGGAAAAAAAAAAGAAGAATGCCTGGAATTAGAGGACCCTCCGAATACTCTCAGGAACCATCTCGCCATGCTTCTCTCAAGGTCAACGCCAAGGCAAGTCTCTAAGTCTTCGTCTTCGTCTTCTTCTTCCAATCGTCTGCTCTTTCCCTTTTACCCTAAATACTCTCTCCTTCAATAATTACCTTTTGTTAATTTTTGTGTGATCCAGGAACCTTTCAACGCTGAGCCCCCCCGCTCTGCCTTAGTCTCCTCTTATGTCACCCCCGTTGACCTTTTCTACAAGCGAAATCATGGTCCCATCCCCATTGTTGATCACCTTCCAAGGTCTCTCTCTCTCCCCTTTCTCCTCAATTTCAATCTCAATTTCAACTTCCCTCTGCTCAATTCCTCTTCTTTCTTTGCCACACCAGCTACTCCGTTACCCTTACTGGGTTGATCCAGCACCCCACCGAGCTCTTTATCAAAGACATCAGGTCTTTTTTTTTTTTTGAACTCTTATCTTCTATCTATCTATCATAGCATTTTATGTCCCATCCCACCACCACTCTTTCCTCTATTTTCAGGTCCCTCCCAAAGTACAATGTTACTGCTACTCTACAGGTTTTTTATTCTCCTCCGCTTCTAATTTCTCTATCTTCACTTTCCTCCACATCTTATTTAACATCCCTTTTGTATGAATCCAGTGTGCCGGTAACAGAAGGACTGCCATGAGCAAAGTTAGGAATGTTAGAGGTGTTGGCTGGGATGTTTCTGCTCTTGGCAATGGTTCCTCTCTCTTCTCCCCATTCCCATGTTTTTTTTATTCTTGCCTTCAACTCTGTCTTTCAAACTCTGTGTCTTTCGTTTCTGCAGCTGTCTGGGGTGGGGCCAAATTGGCCGATGTTCTTGACCTTGTCGGGATACCTAAGCTCACTGCTTCTACCCTTTTAGGAGGCAGACATGTTGAGTTCGTTAGTGTTGATCGCTGTAAGGTAGATATACATACTTTTTTTCTTTATATTTTGTTATGCATTCATTGATTCACATGACAAGTCTATCTATATCTATCTCTAGGAGGAAAATGGGGGCCCTTATAAGGCGTCAATCCCTCTAAGTCAAGCCACAAATCCTGAAGCGGATGTTCTACTCGCTTATGAGATGAATGGAGAGGTTTCATATCTTTCTCTTACTTCTCCACTAATTACTCTCATTTGTGTTTACATCATAACTTGTCTGACTTGTGAGCTTGAGCGAGTTCTCGGAGATGTGCTTCTTTGTTCAAAAATCTGTTTCTTCTGTGAAGACCCTGAACAGGGATCATGGATTTCCGCTAAGGGTGGTTGTCCCGGGTGTGATTGGTGCTCGTTCAGTCAAATGGCTTGATTCCATCAATGTCATCGCTGAAGAATGCCAGGTCTCAACAAAAGTGTCTGGCTTTTACCCTGTTTTCAGCAATTTACAAACTATGCTAACATTGTAAGAGACTTGGACCAAAATTTGGTGTAGGGATTCTTCATGCAAAAAGATTACAAAATGTTCCCACCCTCTGTCAATTGGGATAATATCGACTGGTCCTCAAGGAGGCCGCAAATGGATTTCCCTGTCCAGGTTAATACAAGTTTTCCCTCTCTCTTGCAGAATACTTGACTTTGTATTGACGTTTCTCCTTTATATCTGCGGATAACTTAGGATCTTCTAATTTCCTTGCGAAGTTCATAATTCTCTATCCTTCCATGGAAACTGTTGATAATGGTTTTCTTGTTTGAATATACTGATCATTTTTCTACTGTTATACTGAAAATTTCACGTGTTTGGACCAGTTGGCTTATGAATTTGATCAGATGATAGAATTTAAAATTGAACAGTTAGTTTCTCTCGAGTCTTGACCCCATATTTGTTTTTATGGTTAACAGAGTGCAATTTGCTCTGTGGAGGACGTGCAAGCGGTGAAGCCTGGAAAGGTTAGAACTTTCAAGCCGATTTCACTACCAAATCTGATGCATGAAAGCAAGTCTAATTCAATTGTAATTCGGTTTTCTTGCAGGTTAGCATAAAAGGATACGCGGTTTCAGGAGGTGGACGCGGGATAGAGCGAGTGGACATATCCCTTGATGGAGGCAAAAACTGGGTGGAAGCTTCTAGAACGCAGAAACCAGGAAAGCATTACATCTCTGAACACAACTCCAGCGACAAATGGGCATGGGTGTTGTTTGAAGCCACCATTGATGTTTCACAGACTACCGAGGTCATCGCCAAAGCGGTAAAGACTCAACATTTTGCTCAGCTAATATAAATAGATTTTTTGACCAGATATAATAGAAAAGTGTGGAAATGGGCAGGTCGATTCGGCGGCAAATGTTCAACCGGAAAATGTGGAGTCGGTGTGGAACCTAAGAGGGGTTCTCAACACTTCGTGGCACCGTGTCCTTCTCCGTCTTGGCCACTCTAACTTGTAGACCAAGCTATCACCCACTTGTCTATTCTCTTTTTACCTTTCCTTTCAAACCAAAAAGTAAAAACTTGTTTAAATCTATCTGCTTGTGGATTTTTGTGCGAGCAAAGTTAAATAAAATGAGAAAACCCATCTGTAGAATTAATAAATTATATAATATGCAGAAGTCTAGAACTATTATCCATTATATATATATATATATTCATGAAATCATATAGCTGAGCACATGTCTCAATAATTTATCCTCATTGATTGCTTCACGTTCCACCTTGTTAGTCCTGTTTGTTTCTTTTATCTAACCTTCTATTTAATCATGTGTTTAGTTGCTCCATGTGTTTAATTTTCTCTCCCGACCCTTATTAACAAAAACGTTCTAACCAACCCATCAGATTTCCTGTTTAATTAATTAGTAAGATCTAATGTCACATCTGGTTATCTATTTTATTCATTGTCTACTCTCTTTTTTGGACTATGCATCATCTATTTTTATGCTCCGCCTCCTGTTCATATTTTATTAAGTGCATCAATCCAATTATATTGGCCATCATCGGTACCGCAATTGTCGCGTTAATCTCCAATTTAATAAAACTGATTTATTAGAATACACACTTGTCGAATATCGAACGTAATGTTACAACCTAAATTATTTAATCATTCGACTGAAATATTATATATACTTTTAGTGTGTAGAAGACTGAAGAAGCCGAATGATTATTAGAAAGGAGAAAATTGGGGGTTAAGAATAATGGACCTCCACTATAGGTTAAAATATACTATAATCTAAGGGAAAGTAACTAAAAAAATATTGACGAAAGTCTTAAAAATAAGAGTACTTTTATATTAAAGGGATCCATGAAGATGAAGAATTCAAGCTCGTGCGTGAAATGTCTATTGACCATTTCCCTCCTCCTTGTCGTTATCTTTCCTTAGTTTTGAAGCTTATCAACAATGGAAGCTTCAACTCTTCTTCTTCTTCTCCTTGTGCTTTTGATCGTCTATACTGGAAAACATGTGATATATCGCTGCCGCAACACTATACCAAAAACATATCCGGTTATCGGATGCCTAATTTCATTCTATACGAACCGAAACCGGTTACTGGATTGGTATACAGAGCTCCTAACCGAATCGCCAAGTGGGACCGTAGTCATTCAGCGCTTAGCTGCCCGGAGAACCGTGGTGACGGCGAACCCATCGAACGTGGAGTATATCCTCAAAACGAACTTCGATAACTATCCTAAAGGCAAACCCTTTACGGAGATTCTCGGAGATTTTCTCGGTAACGGAATTTTTAACGTTGACGGAAACCTCTGGTTGAAGCAGAGGAGACTCGCTACTCACGATTTCACCCCCAAGTCGCTGAGAGAATATCTCACCGTTTTGAGGAGCGAGGTCGACAACGAGCTCTTAGCGTTTCTAAACGCAGCTGCGAAAGATTCACAACCCTTCGATCTTCAGGAGCTTCTCCGTAGATTTACTTTCAATATTGTATGCATTGTTTTTCTCGGGATCGATCGATGCTCTTTAAACCCGTCATCGCCCGTTTCTAAGTTCGACCGAGCGTTCCAGACAGCTTCTGCCGTTAGTGCTGGACGCGGTTCCGCACCTCTGTCTTTCGTGTGGAAGTTGAAGAGACGTGTCGGATTTGGATCTGAAAAAATGCTTAGAAACGCTGTCGGACAAGTTCATAGCTGCGTCGATAAGATCATTCGGGAGAAGAAGAGCAAGTCTGCCAACCACGATTTTCTATCGCGGTTGATCGTCGCCGGAGAAAGCGACGAGACGGTCAGAGATATGGTCATTAGTATCGTAATGGCGGGGACGGACACCACATCGGCGGTCACCACACGGCTGTTTTGGTTAATCTCCGGTCATAAGGAAACCGAGCACGATCTAGTTAATGAAATCGGATCGGTTAAGGAGATAACCGGGGGTTTTGATTACGAATCACTGAAGAAATTGAGTTTGTTGAAAGCATGTTTGTGTGAAGTGATGCGATTGTATCCTCCGGTGCCTTGGGACTCCAAGCACGCCTTAACCAATGATCGATTACCAGACGGTACGGCAGTGCGTGCCGGAGACCGGGTAACGTATTTTCCATATGGTATGGGGAGAATGGAGGAGCTTTGGGGGAAAGATTGGGATGAGTTTAAACCAAACCGGTGGGTTGAGGAGTCCTATGATAAAACCTGCAGAGTTTTGAAGAAGGTGAACCCGTTTAAGTTTCCGGTTTTTCAAGCCGGCCCAAGGGTTTGTCTCGGGGAAGAGATGGCCTACGTGCAGATGAAGTATGTTGTGGCTTCCATACTTGACCGGTTTGAGATTGAACCGATCCCTACTGATAAACCGGTTTTTGTGCCGATGCTCACGGCTCACATGGCTGGTGGGATGCAAGTCCGCGTTCGTCGAAGAGATCGTTCTCGTTGAAAATACCTTAATTATTTGCATTTCTTTTAACAACAATAGAAACAAAGTCAATGATCATATGTTTTCTTTTTAAATGTAAAAGGTCTTTATTGATCATTCATACCAAAATGCATCTTCTGCTTCGGGTAATTAAACCAACCCACTTTTACTAAGCCATAAATGTTCGAGATTTAATTTGAAGAAAAACCAATCAATCAGTCCAACTATTATACTTTTGTTTGAAAATGGCCCATTTGCAGTTTTATCATGTTATGGGATGACTATATTAAAATGCAACGTAAGAGTTACACTCTTTGGTCTTTTCCTATCCATTATATGATTATAATATAGTATACGTTATTATTCTACAAGACTAGATCGAGCCAATCGGAAGTCTGACACGTGTGATTACATGGACTACATGGCGCCTAACCCAAACCACCAATCCCTGAAGAAGGTTGAGAATAATGAGCAAGAGGAGCTTGTGAGAGCTGACACTGAGATTGAAAGTTAGGCGCCCTGTGGGAGTGGCAAACGATGCAGAGGCCATTTCGAAAGGCGAAGCCAAAGAAGTTTGAGGATTTTGTGCATTGATGTCGTTATTCCCAGACATTGAAGTGATCACAAAAATCCCAAAACATCAACAGTACTTATCATAACCTTAATTCAGTGAAGGAGAGATCCCTAACTTTACACAGTCGAGATTCACGAATAAGATAGAAAAAATTCTTCGATACAGCAGGAAAATGGACATTTAAGGATCTCATAATGGATTCGTACATTATTGGATGCCTTTCTAATCCCACCACCTGTAATAGGTAAAAAATAAAATTAATTTTAAACCAAAATATCAAAGTACCTTATTGTAATAACTTCATAGATAAATCTACACCGAAACTTTTACTCTAAAACAAAGATCATGACTCGTTTTTTTTCTCAATTGTTTACCATAACTTAATGGCATATCATCTTTTCAGAACATTTTACAATAATTATTGAAAAAAGTTTAAGTATACACATCTACATGTCATAACAAATTCTATGTTTTGTTATTTTCGTTCTAAAAATTATCGATTATTATCCTTATCAAATTTAAACTTTATAGATTTAGAATAATGCAACAATTTACACTAAACATTGAGAATAATTTGACATTAAGAATATTGTTCATCGCCGGTCCAAGTCACTTTGACTTTGGGACCAGTGGGACCATTTTGACTAAGCAGTTCTAGAGGAATTTTGCTTATGAGTCTCCGTAAACCCTTTCGTAAAAAAGTGGGCAAAATCTTAGCGATAGAGATTAGAAAAGTGTCAATGTTGTAATGAACTCGAGGTCCCCATCTCCTAAAATAGTTAAGCCAGGGTGGCTCAACCACGCCAGGTCCTGCAATCACCTTATATCCAACACCCGCGTCAAAGAACTTGTCGCTTCTTGCCATGTCGTTCCTTATTCCGCTCTTGTGGCCGCCTTGCAACACGAGTCCAGGCTTGGAGAACATTGCATGGCCATGAAGAGACGAATATATTACTGGTTTGTTTCCACCTTGGAACTCTAGATTGCATGCGTCTACTGAAGTTCCTCCATTGTGTTTAGACATGTAAACACGCCATAGCTCACCGTTGAAGTTACTTATGCGCAATGTAACATGTTCCCAGTCTCCAATGTGCTCGCCGATATGTCCTAGCGATAGGCTCTCGATGAATAAAAATTTCAAATGTGCATTCCCGTTGAAAGGATAGAATAACCAGACAACAATATCTGTGAAAGTAGCTCCAAACATTGGTTTGATGTGTAGATACCCCTTAGCGCTCTCTAAATCTCCCCTCTTAACCTTTTCTTTTGCCTTCTTATCGACTAAATAATCTAACCAGAATAAGTCATCATTGGAACCGCCTTGCGGGAGGTTTGAACTGTTTGAATGTATTGGGACGGGGTTGGATTCGTTTCCTTTCTGGTATAGCATCGCACCATTGGCGAAAATCCAATTGACTGAGGAAGGAAGGAAATCTTCTTTTGGGTGTAAATATATCCAAGGAGAATACGTTTGAAACAAAACTATGGTTTGATTTTCGCTTGGCATGCTTGACAAGTCCATTTTTTATTTTTCAAGCAGAATAAAGGAGGGGGAGGAGCATGTTGTTTGAAACTGAATGTCCCTGTGTACACACCTGTCGCCGCTATTCCTCTTTTGACTGGCCTTAGACTAGAAAGTGTCATTTCTTTTATCCCCCATACCCATGTATCGGCTTCACTCTGTTCTGTAAGATCGGATCGAACGCAGCTTATAGAATCTTGTCCTAAAGAGGGTTTTAGAGGAGATGTAGTGACATATAGACCAACCGCTTGATACATATTAGGACATAGGGGATGCCAAAAATGTGCAGGCCCGTCTTGCTTAATATTCAGTGATGTAGTATTCCCGACTTCAATGTAGTCGAATGGTGGTCTTAGAGTACTTCCAGATACGTCTCTTGCAATAAGAATCCAACCGAAAAGTTTTCGGTTGTTGGGTTGTGCATAGAAGCCAAGTTTGAAGAAATTACGAGGAAGATTGATAGGTTCGAAGATGCTGACTCCCATGTTATTTGGTCCTCCTTCATATGTTCTCCATACTCTCTGTGATATTGATTTTGAGATTGAGAGTTGACTAACCTCTAGACCTCCCAAGTCAATGCTTCTTTTACCAAAATTTCCCTCTTCAGAAGGCATACTAGGCAAATGAGCGGGAAATTTAAAGCTTATCTCCACAGGTAAACCATTAGATAAAAGATATGAATATTTGAATGGATGCGGTAAGAAATTTACATTGGAACCGTTGGTCAAAAGGTTAGTTCCAGTTTCAGCCAATGGCAATTGATTAACAGATAGAAAAACAAAAAACAATAGAGATTTCAAGTAGGTTTCAATCAAGAATTGCATCTTCTTTGAATACTTAGTCTTAGAATTAAAGATTTAGATTAGGTGAGCAGCTTTCATTCCCTACATATATAAAAAATTTTATCAGAAAAAGAACACATGAAACCATTGATGAGTACAAAAAAAAAAAAAATTATGGAAAAAACCAACAAATGACAATTTGCATTAAGAAAAAGAATCTATAATTAACCTACAACTTACAAACAATATACAATGGATATAAATATATTTTTTATCAGATACTAAAACTGATAAGATCATTTTCAAATTTGTTCAATAAATTTTAGAAAAATCTGAATATACCATACATTTGTGATAGTCAAAGAAACATATGAAACCATAGATGGCTACGAAGAGATTCTGAATTTGATTTTCTTTAGAGGAGATGAATTTGTTTCTCAAATAAGTAACTACATGAGATTTTTAGTGATTTTTCAATAATTAATTTCAATGACAGAAAATATAAGAATGGAAAAATTAACACAATATATCCATATAATAAGTATGTCCATTCTTTCAAGATTTTGGTTTGAATAATAACAAGTCTTGCCAAATTAAATAGTTGAAAAACCATGTTTTGGCAAAAAAGTTGCAATAATCACGGGAATACAATTAACAACTGATTAAACTCAAAACGGAAAACCAAATAATCAATATATAATTGTTTTTATAAAAAATCAATAAGACATTAATGAGAAAATTACTCATCAGCGGTCCAAGACCTTTTGGCTTTGGGTCCCGTGGGACCATCTTCTTCAAGCACTTCACGAGGAATTTTGTTAATCAGATTTCTGAATTTTTTTCTTAAAAAACCGGGCAATTTCTTGGCGATCCCTTGAAGAGTCTTCTCAATGTCATGTCGGACTAATGGTCCCCATTTCCTAAAATAGTTGAGCCACGGTGGCTCCACAATGCCCGGTCCTGCAACCAGCTCATATGCAACACCTGCGTCAAAGAATTTGTTACTTCTTGCCATGTCGTTCCTTAAGCCGTTTCCGTTTTCGCCTTGCAACACGAGTCCGGGTCTTGAGAACATTGCGTGGCCATGAAGAGACGCGTAGCTCACAAGTTTGTTCCCACCTTGAAACTCTAGATCGCATGCCTCCACTAGAGCTCCCCCACTGTGCTCAGAGAAGTAGGCGCGCCATAACTCGCCGTTGAAGTTGCTGATGCGCAGCGTAACATGTTCCCAGTCTCCAATATGTTCTCCGATATCCCCCAGCCAGAGGCTCTTGATGAATAGAAACTTGAGGCGGGCATTGCCGTTGAAAGGATAGAATATCCAGACGGCAATGTCAGTGAAAGTGCCTCCAAACATTGGTTTGATGTGTAGATACACCTCTGTGTTTCCTAAGTCTCCCCTCTTTACCCTTTCATTTGCGTTCTTATCTGCCGGATAGTCCAACCAGAATAATCCATCATTGGAACCGCCTTGCGGAAGGTTTGAACCGTCCGGTTGTACAGGGACGGGGTTGGATTCGTTCCCTTTCTGGAATAACAGAGCACCGTTGGAGAAAAACCAATTGACAGAGGAAGGAAGGAAGTCTTCATCCGGATGCATATATATCCAAGGAGAATACGTTTGAAACAAAACTCTAGTTTGATTTTCGCTTGGCATGCTTGACAAGTCGAATTTTCTATTTTTCAAGCAGGCGAGAGGAGGAGGAGGAGGGAAGTTTTGTCGCTGGCAGCTGAACGTCCCTGTGTACACACCCGTTGCTTCTGTTCCTCTGTTGGCCGGTCTCATACTAGAAAGAGTCATTTCTTTTGTCCCCCAAACCCATGTATCGGCTTCACTCTCTTCCGTGAGATCGGATCGAACGCAGCTTATAGAGTCCTGTCCTAAAGATGGCTTTAGAGGTGAAGTAGTGACATATAGACCAACCGCTTGATACCCATTGGGACATTGGGGCTGCCAAAAATATGCAGGCCCGTCTTGGTTGATATTCATTGATGTAGTGTTTATGACCTCAATGTAGCCAACGGGCGGCCTCAAGCTAGTTCCAGACACGTCTCTTGCGACAAGAACCCAGCCGAAAAGCAGACGGTTGTTGGGTTGCGCATAGAAGCCAAGAGTGAAGAAGCTGGGAGGAAGGTTGATAGGTTGAAAGATAGTGAGTCCCATGTTGTTGGACCCTCCCTCGTATGTCCTCCATACTCTCTGTGATGTTGAGGTTGAGATGGAGACTTGGATCACCTCAAGACCTCCCAGATCTATCCTTCCTTTCCCAAAATTTCTCCCACCCGAAGGGATAACAGGTAAATCAGATGGAAACTTGAAGGCTGTCTCCACAGGTAAGCTAGAAGACAAAAGAAATGGATCCGCAGAACTGCTCACTGTGGCATTCAAATCGGAGTTGGCTCGAACTTCGATCCAAGACACATTGTTAACAAATAAAATAAGAAGCAAGCAGAAAAGTTCAAAGGCTTTTCCAATAGATGATTGCATTCTACTTTCTTAGTTAATAATAGACTGCAAAATTAAACATTTAGGATTTAGCTACCCTTCAACCTCTATTCTCCAAGACACTATTATAATTTTTTAGTCAAGAGTGTTTTAAGAAGGATTATAATGGGCAGATTAAATGCAGTCAGAAATAAGTTTAGATGTTTTAAATTTATCCGTTTATTTTGGGAACATCTAAATAGTAGTAACATATACCATCCATTTATAGCACAAGATTTTCAAGTTCTTCATGTTATCAATTTTGCATTCCTGGTAAAATATTTTTTACGAATAGGAAGGGGTTTGAATATTTTTTAGAATCAGTGTTGAATATTTTTTAGAATCAGTGTTGAATATTTTTTAATTAACGTTGAATCAGTGTTGAATTTGTTTATAAAAGAGATTTAATTATTTCCAAATGTAAGTGACTCCATATGCATGAACCTTAATTAGATACTTAGAAATCTAAATTTGATAGTTTAATTACAACTGCATAAACTCTTTATATATTATCTATTATATTTTTTTTTAAACATGATTATGAATATCTAATTTTCAACCTTTTTTTTGAAAAAAATAGATCCTATATTTACGTCTAACTTTTGTCTCAATCTAAAATTTTCTGCACTAATTAATTTGGGGAACTTTTCTTCTCTTTTTTTTTTCTTTTTTTTTTTGTCAAACGGGGAACTTTTATTTATTATTTGATTAAGGTTTGTAAATAAATGTGTTTTCCCCTGATCAGAAAAATATAAGTATCTTTCTTAAGCTAAATGTTACTAGATTTTCATCTTTATTGTAATATTAAATATTAAATATTAAATACTAAATATGTGGGAGGTCAGGAGGTGATTTTCCAATTTCCATTAGCTAACCAAATCATGGCATATGGACAGTACACCAATAAGAATCAATTACAAGGAGGCTTATATGCAACAAACCCGAACGTTTTAAGGCCGCAGAAAAAATCCCTAAATGTAGCGGTACTACTAAATCGCATCTTCAGACAACTTCGATGGACATATCATACATCTTTTCTTGAGTACCCGGAACCCTAACTCCCATACCCGCAATCAATTTACAATTTGCACGACGCTCCACATGGAGTCAACCATACATGCATTATATATACTTGTACGAATGGTCACACTAATTTCGACCAAACGATGCAAGCTCTCTAGGCAGATGTGACATGACATAAACTATTTGGTCGCACCATGTTAATAGCTATCACATTGCATTACTTCCCCTCAAAAAACACTACAGTCGGTTGTCTAAAATCCAAAGACTGGCACATTCTGACTCGATTACTCAAAAACTAGCTAGGTTTCCCAATAAACACTCTTTCACACGCATTTCACACTAAAAGGCACTTGGACTTTACACCCCTCTTTGTTGATCCTCTACAAATAATCTTATGTAAAATAAGGAAAATAATGCATTACAACTGTCATAAGCATTATGAGCTGAAAAGAGAACATTGTTCCATCCTTTGGAAAACAAGAATAAAAGACAAATTAATAAACATAAGGTATAGTAATTTAATATTAAGTATTTTTCTTTTTGTCTTCTTTAGCGTTGGACGTCAATGGGGGCATGACTCATCATATTCCGTCGGCGATCAGTGAAGCTACTACAGGAAACCAATCGCGGAACGCAGCCACCGTGAGCAGCAGATCTCACTCTCTTGAGTTTATATTGTCTTTCTTTGTTGTTATTATAAGGAGTTGCCGGCGCAGAGGATCGAACCGGTGTTCTTAGCCATAGACATGCTCTTGCTTTGCCTTCCGCCACGTAATCTTCCTCCTCTTCCTCGTCTTGTGTCTCTTTGAAGAGTTCGAGGAGTCTCTTCTTGTTATCGGTAGGAGACGGTACTTCTTCATGGTTTTTCTCCTCTACTTGACAAGTTTGGTCGCAGAATTTGTGATGCACCGGTGTTGTTCCACGCGACGGAGTAAATTCTGCAGTCTCCAATTGTTCATTGTTTCTTAAAAAGATTAAGATTTACGAAAAATTAATTATTCAAAACAAACGTACCACCGTCAACGCTCATGAAATCATCTTCGCAATCAGAATCAAGCCACCCCCGTGAATCGAAAAATATCATCTCCTCTTTATTACCTTAAGAAATAATCCAAATCATTGTAATTTCATATAACTACGTACCGGCAAATAAGAGGATGATAATTTTGAAATGATTGGTTTTGTGTGAATGTACTCAGTTGCTGCTACACCTAAATAGACGGTTGTAAATTTTGAGCAATAGATTTTTTAACAGCATGCATTTATTAACAATGAGATAATAATCTATGGAAGTTGTAACTTGAAGTGTGGTCCATCACACATCTCGCTAACTGTCTATGCCTTGAAGACATTCTAACCTCTATCGTACGTTTCACCGTTGTCCATGTGCTGCTAAATGCTAGTAGTAGATAGACCCGGTTGCACATTTACCCATATATATGTTTAATTATGATCACCATCGATCGTCATAAGTGAGCATAACAATTTGATCAAATTATAACTAACCTAATATATAAGTATACGATTATATAATAATTCATCTGGAAGTACCTATTTTGTGCCTATATCTTGATTGGGTCTGAAAAAGCAAACGACTTTACATTTGTCGGCACTAAAGCAACCAATCGATTACCAACTATAATTACTAGTATATGTATTAATCGTTAAAGTTTAATAATTGTTTCTAGACAAAACAAAAAAATAGTAAAAAATAAAGTAAACGCGGATGAACTAAATGAAACGCAAAGAATAATGGTGATGATCATTAAACCTGAATCCTGACGATCGGAATCTATGGGAGGGTTGCCGTTGATCGTCTTGAGGTCGGGTTTAGAGATGAAAGCGGCAAGCTTAACGACGGAATCAGAGGCGGAGGAGGTCTTGTTGTGAGAAGAGGAGACACACGAACCCATATCTCAAGGATTTAGGAGAGAGAGGGAATTAAGATGGGTTTAGAGAATCTAAAAGGCATAGAGAGAAGGAAGACGAAGAAGCAAAGAAGAGAGAGAGAGGGAGTGTAGAAATGGGCTTGGAAGTGAAGTTAATGGAGGAGAAAAGCAGCAAGTTTAGATTTGGTAAGTGTCTTAATTGTGCCGTGTATTCATTCATATACTATTTAGGTTCGTATTGGTCCTATCATCATAATGTGGGCTCCTCTTTTTTATCTAATCTTCCTATTTTTCTTAATAGTTATTTTTTTTTTTTTTTTTGACTCATTCTTATATTTTGATATTGTTGTGTTCCATGTAGGCTCTTTCAAGTCTTTCTAAAATGCGTTGTGTATGTAGCTATCACATCTAATTGGAAATATCTAGATTTTTGTTTTGGCGGTTAAGATAAATAAGTTAAAATTCATCAAGTTGTTTAATAAAAGGGACATGACAAATTTTTTATTTTTTTTTTGGACAAGACTAGAAATTAACTGGAAATAATAAAAAAGTCATTGACCATTGGGCCAAGTGGTATAAAAATGGGCCAGGTCATAATAATAACAGGGATCCATAAAACTCAAAGATGAATAAATGACTCTCAAATTGCAGAAATAACCCAGGAGAAGAGAAGACACAAAATTACATAATGACGATCACTCCACGTCATCAAAATGGGTGGAGAGAGATTCGGGTAAACGGGTTGACCCAGCTGAGAATATTGCGCCTTTCTTTTTTTGTTTGTCTGGCTTTATTCGGAATTAATTCACCTGACCTAACCAAAGTCGGAAATTGAGGGAAAGCCCAACCCACCACTTGAGAGGATACCCATTTTGAAATGTAAGATATATATATATATATCCAAAGCCTTGTTTTTAAAAGTCTTTTAGCTAATAGTTTTTGTATCTTTCCTTTCAAATGGAAGCTGCACGTGGTGGCGGTGGTGCTGAGACGGCGTTGTATTCTCATCGGAATACGGTACCTCTTCGTTACTCTCAGGGTTAAAGAATTGGTCCTTCATGTTCAAAAGTTATTTCGTGAATCGTGATACCTAGTCTTGGTTCCAAGAACTGTAACGAGTCATTTTGAGTTATTAATTCTCTCACACACGACTAATACTCCCTCTGTTTCAAAATGTAACATGTTTTAGAATTTTCACACATATTAAGAAACCATATTTAAAATGCATTATTTTTTGTGATTTACAATTTTCAACAACTTTAAACCAATAGTATTTAGTTATCTTTCTTGAATTCAATAATTTGTCATTAATTATACATAGAAAATAGAGAACATCTTATATTTTGAAACAAAAAAAAATTCTAAAACATCTTACATTTTGAAACAGAGGGAGTATATTATTGGAACTAGTACAATATTATATTGTTTACAATCCGCGATTCCCTTACTTATTTATTTCATAGGAATTGGGTATATACTAAGGGTAGTAGTATGCTATGTATAATTTGTAAATTAATAAATGTATTAGGTTCAGTCGTTAGAATTATGAACACAAAATAAAATGGTCGATTGTTAAGTAGTAATTTTGTAGTTACCTCTTAAGATTCCCTTGTTTTTTTTTTTTGGGGGTCAACTTAGGGATTTATTACAAAATGGACCTAAGAGTACTTAGCCTTTTACCCCCTTGTCGTTGCTTTGTATGGCATGTCTTTTCAGTTTCTTGATAATGTTTTTCTGTTTTCCTACTACTATCAATTCCCAAATCATTCTCCACAAAATGTTTTTGGATTTTACATGACCGAGCCATTGGATCTTTAAAGTTTTGGTCTATTCTTTTGGATTTGTTGGCTTGAAGCCTTACAAGTATAATTATCACATTTCCTAAAACGTTGATTCAATTTTCGAATGATCTTTGCCGAAGACAAAATTATACTTAAGTCTATTGTCGCTATGTCAAAAGTCCAAACTGGGTTGAACTAGAATGATCAAGTGTTCGTTAGTGTGATCTCAACAAAAAGCTAATATTACTAGACTGGGATAGAAAGTATACGTGTTTGAACTTATGGTTATTACTTTGCAAGCTACATACAAAGTAATAAAATTTAGGTATGAATCAATTCCGATAGTCTAGATCTCCGTACTCTATAAACTACTGCACATGCGTTTGACCCGTTATAACATTTTGTGTCATAAAGATAAAGAAACATAGGCCATGATTCCAAGATGGCACCCCAACAAAAAAAATAAAAAGTGGGTCCTTAATCGGCCTAAAACTTGTTCCGAAACAACTGATATGGCATAACTAAATGATATAATCTTCTTAGGACAAAGTGAGTCTGTACCATTTAGATTCACTTAGCTTGGACTTTGCACTTTGTGAATGTTGTTGAGTTTACGAAGAACAGGTTCCAAGCACAAGAAAAACTCCTTTCTAATATAATTAGTTTTTTACTTGGGATTCATAGCCACCCCTCTTGTCGACAAACCTCCACGGCTCCAATAATCATTTTTTTTTTTTTTTTTTTTCCAGTTAAAGTATCATTAACCAGTTGTATGGTTTATGGTCTAATAAACGGTTCGAAACTCCGTTTCAGAAGGATGATTAATGTTGTAACAAATACTATCAAATGTTGGTTCTGAACCAAAAGAGATTATTGGACCAAGGCCTCGAACTTTCTTGATCACAAAAAAACAAGTGGAAGTCTTAGTAATACTTATTTCTTTTTTACTTAAGGGCTGTCTGCCTAAACCCTCCTATACAATAGTTATTCAAACCGGATCCCCCTATACTTTCGTTCTCTACCTAATTCACCCTCTAAAAATCAAAAACTTCATAATTCCCCCTCCAATTTATAAAATTCATCCTAATTAATCAAATTCGATGAAAATCTTTAATTATATTTTAAAATCATGTAATCGCATTCAATTTTCACGTTTACAGTAATCTGATTCATAATTGTGTTTTAAAATCATGTAAACGCAAACGGGTCTTCAATTAGAATTATGTTACTATAAACGTGAAAATTGAACGCGATTACATGATTTTGAAACGCAATTAAAGATTTTAATCGAATTTGATTAATTATGATGAATTTTATAATTTGGAGGGGGAATTAGGAAGTTTTTGATTTTTAGAGGGTGAATTAGGTAGAGAACAAAACTATAGGGGGATCCGGTTTGAATGACTATTGTATAGGGGGTTTATGCAGGCAGCCCTTTACTTAACGATTAACATAAAACATCTTTTTAGATGAGAGAACAAAATATCATCCCTATTTTTTTATTCAATAAAATGATAATTGATTTCTATACATGATTCCCTCTTATATACACTACATAGATTGTAATGAGGGAGGTAGAGTAGTGGATATGGCTGGTTCAGTTAGTAAGCCGTACATGGCAAGTCTTGTAGTGGTCTCGCTCGTCATCTCCTCATCATCTCTTTTTGCAACTTCACACAGCTGTGACCCTGAAGAGGAAGCAGCCTCCTCCTCCTCCTTCAGCTCCGTTTGCCACTCAAACCTCCACAAGTGCCACACTTTCGCCATCCTCAGAGCGGATTCTCCCTTCAATTCCCTCTCCAACCTGAGTGACCATCTGGGTCTCGAGCCCTCTGTAGACGCTGAGGAGTTTGTTCCACAAGGTCAGTTACTGTTGATCCCAATCGACTGCAGATGTAACGGAAAGATCTACGAGGCCCATGTCATCAAAACTTGCGTTAAAGGAGACACCTTTCGCTCTGTCTCTCAGACTCTGCAAGGCTTGACCACGTGCCTGTGAGCCAACACTGTTTAATAAAAACTACTGAAACTTATTTTGTTTATGGATAGAGTCTTGATTCCTGGTGCTATTTTCACTGCAGATCTATCAGAGAGAAGAATCCAGATATTTCCGAGGACAAACTCGGCGACAGCGTTAAGTTGCGTTTGGCGATCAGGTGTTCTTGTCCAGAAGAAGGCGTTTCAAATACCAGTTTTCTCGTAACGTATCCCGTGGGCGTCCGCGACAGCGTTTCCAGCCTGGCGGTTAAGTTTAACACAACAGAGGATGCTATCGTCTCTGCAAACAACAAATCTGGTGTGGTTCCACTCAAGCCTGCTCTGATCCCTCTTGATCACAAACCGTTGCCCAAACCGGAAATACCCGGATCACGGAACCTAACCACCGAGACTCGCCAGAAAAAAAAGCCATCCAAGAAGAAACGGTCAAAGATGAAGCTCATGATCGCTGTGAGCAGTGCGATTGCTGGAGTTTGCGGTCTTATCACTCTCGTGGTGTTTGGTTACTTACACTGGAAGAAAGAGACGCGGATGCAAACGCAAACACAGAACTGGATCAGCAGCAAAGACCCCGAGACGCGGCAGCTGAGCCTGAGCATCCGAACCACGAGTGACAAGAAAATCTCGTTTGAAGGGTCACAGGACGGTTCGATATTGGATTCTCACAACACTGTTGGCACCACAACTCCGCGAAAACCCGTCCTGGAGATTTACTCGTTTGAAGAGTTAGAGAAAGCCACCGAGAGTTTCAGTTCAAGCAATCACATCAAAGGTTCGGTTTATTTCGGTTCGCTCAAAGGAAAAGACTTGGCTATAAAGCAAGTGACCGCAGTTTCAATGAAAAGATTCGATTTCGGGCTTCTCAACGATCAATCACACTACTATAACCACAATCTGATTAGGGTTCTTGGGACATGTTTCAGAGACGTCGATCAGGGTTCTTATCTGGTTTTTGAGTATGCAAAGAATGGGTCCCTCTGGGATTGGATTCAGAACAAATTGGCGATCAAGAATCAATTCATAGAGTCTTGTTACTGTTTCTTGGCATGGAAACAGAGGATCAAGATCTGTCATGATGTCGCCATCGCGTTAAAGTATATGCATCGCATCAACTACGTCCACGGCAACATCAAGAGCAGAAACATCTTCCTCAACGAAGATCTCAGAGGTAAAGTCGGAAAATTTGGGATGTCAAAGTGCGTAACTGATGAATTAGCGACGGAGGAGAACCTTGTAGAAGGTTCTTTGTCTCCAGCTACTGACGTATTCGCTTATGGGATTATCATAATGGAGGTTTTGTCCGGACAAACCCCAGAGATGTTGCTTGGATTGCAAGCACAAGAGACAACATCGCTTGGGACAGAAGAAACTTGTGTTTCCGAATGGAAGAGATTGAGAAGGGTTCTCGGGGACAAGGAAATGCTGAGGGAAGTGATGGACAGCACACTGGGAGAGAGTTATTCGGTTGATTCCGCATATGAAATGGCAAGTATTGCAAGAGATTGTACTGCAGAAGAAGCCGAGTCAAGGCCGAGTGCGGCTGAGATTGCAGAGAGGGTTTCAAGATTGGTGGATGACGATGAAGAGGAGGAAGAGGAAGCAGTAATAGAAAGAGAGGGTACCTTAATTTCAGAGAGTTCATACAAGCCTTTGGTAAAGAAGAGTAGTATAGACTAATGATATTTGTAACTATATATATATGATATGTTATTGCATCATGACCCTAAACTCATCAAAGTTAATAATTCCATCCCTATTAATATCGAATTGAGCAATCATAACCTCGCATTCCTTGAGAGTTTTGGACTCACCCAACAAACTTAGCATCCTCTTCAAGCTTTTTGGTGTGATGCCTTGACTCTCTTCATACAACTTGAAAGCTTCCTTGAGGTCCTTCTCCTTGTCTTCTTCATCTCCTTCTTCCACCAAATTGACGAATTCCTCGAGTTCCAAGGATTTATCAGTGGTATCTGGATCAGGACTAGTGGTCTCTTGTGGCACAGGCCGTTTGCCAGACTTGATAGCTTCGACGCATCTTTCGATGGTAGAAACCGAAACCTTCCCTTGTTGGCTCTTGTCAAAGCAACTAAAGACCCGTTGATAGTCGTCACGTTTGTTAACGTTCTTACTCTTCATAGAAGAAGAAGAAGAAGAAGACTTTGAGAGAGGAGAAAATGATTATAGTTTGAAGACTGTTTTCTTTTCTTCTCTTGGAACTTTTGGCAATAGATATGTGGATTACATATATATATAGAGAAGATGGAGGAGAGAAAAACGTTGAAATAAAAGAGCATAATCATATTGTATAATTTTCATGTGAGGACGGACTTGTTATTATCTTTACGGCGCGCTTAGTTTCCGTGGCTGTTGACAAGTAGTACATATATTTGTTTTGTTTTTATATAAGACAAGTTCATGGTGATTTCGTAACGGAGGAAGATTCCGTTGACTTTGACTAGTCGTCTATTACTAAAAAAGAAATTTCGAGCTGAATACATTACTTGTATTTCTTCTACAGTGTGTTTTGTTTTTTTTGGGTGGTCGGTTAACAACATTTGGTTGACAATATATATATATCGGTCTAGTTGAATAAAGTTGGGCCTAGTCTGAGAGATTTGGGCCATATAATTAATAGATACGTGTTGTAATGTTGTCCATTCTTCACAAATTGGAGAAGGAGAACAAATGAAAAGGCGACACGTGGGGAAAGGAAAGGTGGTTGTTTGGTGAGTGCCAGCTGTCCCTTAAACCTCGGCCCTCCGTCTCTCCTCCATTCAAACCAAACCCCTCTCTCTCTCTCTCTCTGAATCCGCCGCCGCGCCTTCACCATGGCATGGCTGAGCCGCGTGAGAGGAGTTTGTTCGGTTTCAAGGCTCGTCGCCACGCCTCGATCGTTCGGATCAGCGGCCGCCTTGGAGTTTGACTACGAGTCCGATGACGAGTACTTGTACGGAGCAGCGGAGCCTAGACTTGATTTGGATGGATCGGGCCCCGATAGAGGAGTGCAGTGGGTGATCATGGGCGCCCCTGGAGCGTGGAGGCACGTCTTCGCCGAGAGGCTCTCCAAGCTTCTTCAGGTTCCTCACATTTCCATGGGATCGCTTCTCCGTCAACAACTTAACCCTACCTCGTCTCTCTACAAGGAGGTCTTTTTCTTTCTTTGTCATGAGATTATAAGATAAAGATGATGTTTTAATTAGGCTTAATTAATTGTCTTCAAAGTATGATCTCCTACTGTGACTGAATTCTTTCCTTTTAAACAAGATTGGAGCTTTTAATGAACCACACTTTGAGAGTGACTCTTAAGGGATGCTAACTTACTTTTTTTCTTGTGGCTTTCTTCCTTTTCCAATCTCTTCTTCCTTAAAAGAAATCATTAACGTTGTTGACACATCCACAGTTTACATAGCTAGTTGGTGCCAGAAATGAATGAAACTTTTAAAGAGAAGATACCATTGTTCCGCTTTAGCTATTGTAATGTTTTTTCCTTCCTTGCTCAAGTTTTAAATAATCAAACTCTGTTTTATAGATTGCAACTGCCGTAAATCAACAAAAGCTTGTTCCAAAGAGTGTTTTGTTTGCGTTGCTATCCAAGAGGCTCGAAGAAGGATATGTAAACGGGGAAACAGGTTTCATTCTTGATGGGATTCCCCGCACTCGTACTCAAGCGGTCAGTTTCTTTTTAAGGATAATTGACACTCTTTTCAATTACACTGCTTTGGCCTGGAAAGTGATTCCTCAAGTTTGCAGGAAACTCTTGATCAAATCGCTCAGATTGACCTCGTTTTGAATCTTAAATCCTCTGAGGAGCCTCTGGTAAACCAAAATGCTCTAAATGAAACAGCTCTGCCTCGACAAGAGTTCCTTAGCTCTATGTTACACTCACCTGTTGCTATCAAAGCTCGGAGAGAGAGTCTCCGTGTCTACGCACAGGAGGTACTTTTCTGGTTTATGATCAATGTCTTTGTTATATCTAGTTTACAAGGTGGTTTCAACTGAAAATCTTGTGGTGATGCATCAGCTGAAGCCCCTGGAAGAATACTATAGGAAGCAGAGGAAACTTCTAGACTTTCATGTTGCCGGTGCCACATCAGCAGAAACATGGCAGGGCTTGTTGTCAGCTTTGCATCTGAAGCAGGTGAATTTGGCGACTTCACAGAAGCTGACTGTGTGATGATGAACAGCAGCCATACCGCAGCAAAGGCTAGAATCAAATCTTCTCAGCTTTGCTTTATAAATTTTGATCTTTCTCTTTCATTTTTTGGGTATTAACCCCTAATGCACCTTTTTTTGTTCGTCTATTATTTTTGTTTGCAAAATCTGTAATCAAAGTTTTGCGAGAGATCCAAAGTGATGAGGATGATACACTGAAGCTTGTAATGAGTCTATATACAGAGCAAGAATCTTCCATATACGAAAGATACATATTTGCTTCCCTTGCAACAATCTTTGTGCGCGTCTCTGCAATAAACGTTCAATCTGCGTGTTATTTAGAGTGTATCTATCTCACGCTCAAACATGTTTCTGGTACTGTTACTACTGTTGAATAAAGTTTGTGCTGCATCATTCTATATACATCGCAACACCACAACATTAAACTGACAAAGATTTTTGACACATCAGACATTTACAAACAGTCACAAGTCGAAATTGAAAGACAAAACACATCAATGTTGATCATTCGCCGTTCACCCAACACTCCCTGAGTAGTTGATACCTGACTGTCTCATCTGCACCACCATTATTGACCTTCTTAGAATCCGCTTGTTGAAGAACAACAACAGCCAACGGTGAACTCAGCTCATCGAGCTCATCATCGCTTGTGTACGCTTTTCTTGTAACCGAAGACCTGATTCTGCATAACTGCGGCGCATGAGGCTGTCCAAAGTCTCCAATGATGGTGGAGATTGAAGTCCTTGAAGGTGGAGAGTACACTGGAGGAGGTGCAGTGCATGGATAGCTTGTGAGCATACCCTTCTCAACTTCCTCCTACAAGGGGCATCACGTTTCTGTTAGTAAAATTAGCTTCTTGGCCTTAGATCCATCGTTGAAAAAATGGTCTTACCTCGGATTCAAGAGCTTCAAATACAGCATCAGGAACTGGGTCAGGGCAAAACTCATCCGGGACAAAATTATTCAATACTCTCTTGATCAATGGTGCACCAAACATCGGGCAAACCTTCACAATGATAAGAGATATATTTGATCAAGTAAAAGAATGAAGTTTACTGAATAAAATGTGTTGGGAGTTCTGTGTTCCATATGCACCTCTTTTCTCACAGAACTATTGAGGAGCATATCTTTTGGAAGCATCATTAGATCGCTTAACGCCTTAAGAAGATTGAATGTCTTGAACGACCTATCAACGTAGCTATTTTCATCGCTGCTGTCATCATCTTCGTCATCAATGCCGAATAGATCAGTGAGCCACCTTGACCAGTTTCCTATCTGCTTAAAATTAGAAATGCATGAGCTTTACAGAGACTGCATTATAATAAGCATTGCCAAGGAATTGAGTTGAGTATACTGACCGAGTTTTTCAGCTGGGCACCAGAACCAAAACTTGATGTTGTAGAAGGAATTGGCAAGACCCTCGAGTCTGCAATGGGATCAGATACAGGGTCTGTTGGGAAATTGTCATCAGAATCACGAAGGATAGCATTGAACATAGCAACATCTAGCCGAGCCACGCACTGTTCCATTATCTGCGTTACAAAACGTGGACATTCGTTTGTATATCAAGAGTAAGGTCCAAAAGTTAAAAGGTCAAAAGGAGAAATGTTTACCAGACGCGCAGGAACGGGCAAACAACCACATTCATGCCCACTAGCTCGCAGTGGGCATAAACGTTCGTGTGCATCCCTGAAAGCCTTTTTCCAAAGCTCTAATGAGAAGTCACCTTGTTCTTGGTTCATTGAACTCGGCGTCCTACCAAAATTTTTCGTTGATGCAGAGCCATTGGATTTATTAAACTCTCTAGTTGATGCTGCCGAAGACTGCATACGCGGTGTCAAAGTCTGCAACCAAAGGAAAAGAACATGTGTATTATAATTGGTTCAGAGAATGAACACGAAGCAGAGAGAACAGCACAACATTACCTGCCACCAAATTGATTCTACAACTCGTGAGAAGATCCAAGCTTCGACCTTCTCAAGCGCTGTTATGAAAGTTACAGGGTCATCCCAGGCATTAAAAGTCTCAGTGTCCTTTTTGCTCAAAGGGGAATCTTTCCACTTCAAGGACGATCGTTTCTCGGTTTCTCTTTCAACCTTCTGTTTCCTTGGTCCAGGACCAGCAGAAATAGGCAGTTCCTCTTCTGCACTAGTATCACTTATGAGCGTCCTCAGAACGATAGTGTTTGACAACCAAAATGTCAATCTGCAATCCACGGACAACATAATTTTTTTTGAAACTCTGAGAAAGTTTGTTTACTCAGAATAGTAATTATGCAAAGTAGAATATTACCATACCTGGGGACATCGTTTCCACATGCTTTGGAAACAAGAACTAACCCAGAGACAGCACTTTTAGCTGCATTGGCTCTTCTTGAGAGATGGTTTTCCCTACAAGCATGAAGATACAGCCTCAAAAGACGTCTAGCAGGCGCATGGACTTTACTTGATGAACTTCCATGCTCTGCAACCACGGAGTAGAGAGCTGCTTCAATGGCTGCAGCCTCACGTAACTCACCTTCAAGCTTCTTTACTTTACTTTCCAAGTTCTTGACTTTGCTCTCCAAAGTTGTGTCGCGTGTAGACTTTGGATACACCTTAGCTTCTTTTCTTTCACTGGATAAACTCAACCGGCTATTGCTCCGGTTAATATCCAGGGATGATCGAACAGACTTCACCTTTCTTGGATTCTCAACTATACTCTCTGATTCCTGGTCACTGATTAAATCTTGACTATTCTCAGAAGCTCGAGGCGAAGCATTTTCCGATTGGTCATCAATTTGGAAAGGCATAGACTTGTTCTCTCCGTTATTGTGTTGACTGCTGCTTACCAGCTTAGAGCTCTCGTTAGTCTCGGTTATAAACACATTAGCACAGTCCTCCAGCCCAGACACAGTAGTGTCGGGTGCAGAATCAGGAACTGGGAGATGAAACACAGAAGATAGATCTACTGACGAGGAACGTGATGGAATCTGGTCAGCAGTTTGTCTGCTCTCTGATGCTGATTGTGATCTCTCATGGCCATTTCCTTTGGAAGTCTTGTTTACTCTCTCATGTTCTTCCTGCGAATAAGACATCAAACCATTTTAAAAACATTTCATCTTCATAACTTATCAAAAGAATATCGAGATATTGCCATCTTACCTCTTCGGTTCGCACAGAAAAACCGCCATTAGACTCTAAAGTAGAAGATGAAACCGTCAAGGAGGAGTGGGAGGAAATGTCATCATCTGTGATGGATGCAATCTCAGCTTCCTTATAGTATTCCTCATTCATCAAGGCAGAAACAGATTCACCACCATTCTTGGCTTCATCCTTCAAGCTGTTAATAGATGAAGAAGAACTAGCCCGGCGACGTCTATCAACTGGTTGAATAGTGAGGTACAGAACAGGCTGAGTGGTATTACGGTAGCTTCTCTTACTGTTCATGGGAGCAGTTACAGTCAAACTTTCTTTCACGATACCGTAATCAGCCAAATCTATGGTGGCAGTTGCCAAAAGCTGATGTGTTTTCTCTCTGCGAGGCTCGTATAAGTTGAGCTCCAAGAGGTTTTTGAAGAATACATCAGCACCCTTGTTGCGAGCAGAAGCATCTTTGAACAAGGTGAGGGGAAGCTTAAATGATTCGTTGAATTCGATTTTGCCTTCACCAATGACAGAACCAAGAGAAGGAGCAACAGCATTAGTGGTTCCAGAATTGCGGTCACCATTCTCCCATTGGATAACAACAGAGCGCAGTGATCTAAGGGACTGAGAAGGTGGCCAAGGCTTGATGTCATGGATGTGGATCAGGTAATCAACTTGTACGGATGAGCCTCTTCTGTTCTTGGAGCTTAAACCCAAAACCATTGTGTTGCCAGTAAAACTATAATTAGCAAGTCCTGAATCAGTACCTACCAACGCAAATCAAACATTTAACAACAAGGAAAGCTTTGCCTAACCAAAGTAGTCTCTTTTTTGTCTTAACATTATTAAAACCAAAAAAAGAAAAGAAGAAAGTATTCAACTTGTAATCTGAACCAGGGAAGCCGTCAAAATGTTAAGACAATGCATCAACATATGAGAGTCGTGAAGAAGAAAGCTATATGTAAGTAAAAAATTCTGCTAATTTGGCATTATTGATTCGATTGATCAAAGATCAAAAAGCAAACAAGTAAGAAATTAAAATGCTAACTTGGAAAGCTCTCATTTAGGAGCTAAAACTAGTGGCTTTTAGCATCTCTTACATCAGATCCAAGCAAGTTACAGAAAACCCAACAGATATATAAGTTGGAGCAACAAAGCAGTGAAAGATTTAATGTAATGCACACAGCATTGGACAACACTGAGAGAGAGAGAGAGAGAGAGAATGAATACCCAACAACAACAGGTGAATGAGATGAAAATGTGAAATGTTTGTTTCGATTCTTCTTCTTCTTCTTCCTTTTAAGCAAGACTCAAATTTCCGATCTTTTTTTTTTGGTTCTTGTTATTTTTGTGTGCGTTTTGGTTAATGAGAGAGGTTGTGAGCCACTGACACAGAATGAAGAATCGATAGAAGAGAGATTTAGAAATAAAAAAAAAAGAGAGAATTAAAATTTAATTATGAAAAAGAAAAAGAGAGAGAGAGAGAAGAATACCAATATTCAACATGGCAAAATGACAAAAGAAAAAGAAAAATGAGTATAAAAAAGGAGTTTGATCGTGCAAAGAGCTAAACGGCGACGTTACGAAGATCTCCTCCGGTCCTGACTATAACCGACGCGCTTTACTCGCGCATGCTCAATACTTTCGCTCGATTGCCTCCTCTCCGACACCACTGCGACTGGGCAAGATCGGATACCATTACGTCTTAAATTGTTTTGTTATAACTATAAGTTACTAGTACAATATAAGTATTTACATGTTTTTATAAGCATCCTTTTGCCGACAAAATATACAGCTTATATATTTATAGGCCTCTAATGCATAACTAAAAAATGCGATCAATTCAATGATAATAGTTATTTGTGGTAGGTGATGACGGTTTTCTTTTTATAATTTTGATGGACCCAGTTTATAGAGTAAACTACTATAGTATGTGTATGAATTTTAAATTAAGTTTATGAAATTCGGATGTTAAGATAAGGTTATACAGTATTATATATGGACAATTTTCTATTTAAAAAAGTTCGTTGATTTATTCTTTGCTACTACAAAAACATAACAAAAGGGTTGCAACAAATTTACCAATACATCAACTTCCTTATGATGTAAATTATTGGTAACCAAATTGACTTATCTCCTACCTCACTTACCTTCATTTTCAAGTTTGGAAACTTCTCTTCAACTACAACAGCCAATAATATTGTATATCAAGTCTATTTATTAATTACCCCATTCTCACTCTACAATCTAATGGACTTTTTAAGGCCTTTCTTGGGCCCTTTGAAGGGCCTTCCGGCACTCTTGCCTCCAGGCATCATCATCAATTTGCAATTCAAAATGAACATTCAAAACAAATCATGGTAATGAGTAAGAAGATTCTTCAAGGTAGCGTAAGAAAATACTGAAACTTGTTCAGCTAGTGATGGATAGAAATGATGATGAGTCAGGCTTGGGTGATCTCTTTCTCTTTCGCCTTGCACATGTCCTCCGCTGACTTTACAAACTTCTTCGTCAGCTCGTCCACCTGTCAACACAAAGAGAAAGATTCAATAATGGAATTCCATTTGCAAAAAACATCATTCAAGGATAGGAATTAGGAACTCACTTCCTTCTCCAGTCTTTTCACTTCATCCTTGGGTAGACTTGCTTTCTTTACCGTGTCCAGTGCCTGACAAAAAAAAAAAAAAAAAAGTCTCTGATCATTAGATTGTGACGCAACGGAGACAGTTCACAACTAACAGTTTCCATACTACCTTTTGCCTCGCTCTTCTTATGCTTTGTTTGACAACTTCACTGGACTTTGTTACAATCTTGCACATTGCCTGGAGTTCATTATAAGGTCAATGCTCAACCTCAAGGGCTAAACAATAAACACAATCACACATGACTTGGCTGCTTTACCTGAATATGCTCCTTGGTCAATCTGCTCAACAAAATATGAAGGGGAAATCAGACAAAGTGAATACAATGAAGTTTGACAGAGAAGAAGGAATATATTGTTCCATACGCTGGGATTGATGCGACTAGTCGTTGCCCATCCAGTTTCGGGTTTAAACCTAATGGAGATGAGACTATTGCTTTCTCAAGTTCTTTCAAGGTCTGCAGAAACAAAGTGAGGAAAAAATCCAAATGCGGTAGTTGGAGGGAAATATGTCGAAAAATCACACACTAACTTAGTCCAAGTACTTAGTAAAAAGGTTGCAATGAACACAAAGAGAAAGAATCAATATTGGTGGCTTACATCGGGATCATATGGATTGACAGACAAAGTCTTGGGATCGAGCACAGAGACCAAAGCTACGTGATTGAGAGGCATCTTTACTCCTCCCGTTTCAACAATGATATGATCAAGCATTCCTGCAAATTGCTCCCGAGTAATAAGCAGAGGCTTAACCCTAAAGCGGAAAGGAAGAGGTGAGTATAAAAACCTGGAGCTGCTCTTCCGGTTCTTAATTTAGTTAAATCCCGCGACAATGCATCGATGGCTGCCTCCATTTGGGAAGAGGCTGCTGCTTTCACCGTAGGCCCGATATCTGGAGCAGCGTCCACCATCCCCGTTGCTGAATCGTCCTCTGAAGAAGAAAAAAACACTCTTTCATAGCAACCAACTACAACTAGTACTAGAAGAAGAATCTATCCATCCATTACTTGTAAAGTCTACAAATCTTTATTAGATTCAGCGTTTGATCCATGGAAATGAGGATTTAACTTACTTGATTTTTTGCCTTTTGCGAAGCCTCGACGAGAATCTCTGAGGAAATCGGGCATGGACAAATCGAACTGAGAATCGCGGCCTATCATCAACGGATTGGGTGAAAAGAGCGTCTTGATCGAGAAATCGCGAGATTGAACAACAACGGAGCTTCTTCTGAGAAACGCAATCGCATTTCGACTAGATAGAGCTCGTCGCACGAACATAGCCATCCGGAAAAAAAGACTTGAACTTTCTTCTTCGTCTCTGAGGTTTAAGAAAGACGGAGCCTTTGCTTGATTTGATTTAGCTAAAACCCTCTCGAGCCCTCCTCGACGACTCAAATAAAAGTGGGTTGACCATAAAAATAAAAAGACCAAAGTACCCCTCTGATGTGATGCCTTGTTGTAAAACCCTTCTCTTTTCTCACAGCTCGCTCTTACATCTTTTCTTCTCATCGCCGCCGTCGCCGGATTCCGGTGAGTCATCTCTCTCCGGCCTCTTTCTTTCGTGCGCAGATGCAACTTTATGGTCCCGTTCATTGCAGAATTGTCCATATGAATCTGTATAACTGCATCCACATTCTCAGTTTGTTCTTTTTTTTTTTGTATCCAAAGTTTAAAATAGCTGAAGAACGATGGCGACTCAGGCCGCTGCTGCCTCTTTCAATGGCAACTTAAAGGTAAAATGACTACTTTATTCCTTAAAAATTCCAGCTTTCGATCGGTTTTAGCCAACCAACCACCTTAGATTACTGTCAACTGTGAGCAATTCGCACATTTTAGGTCTTCTTCTTCTACATGTTATTGCATTCCAACATTGATCTCAGAGAGTGTCACCTATGCCATGTAATTTAGAATATGAATAGAATTTCTATTATTTTATTTAAGCTTTCTTGTTTTATTGATCCTAAATAAGTATGTGTTGTCGATTCTTTTTTGCAGAAAGCTATGGCAGGTATCAAGCGTATCAATCTCGAAGGTCTTCGTTGGCGAGTATTTGATGCTAGAGGCCAGGTTTTCTCACTGTTTCTTTCTTCCCCTCTCTTCCAATTTACTCTCTTTCTTATCTGCCTACCACTTTCTTCTTCTTCTGTCTACTGTTGAGCTTGGGTTGTTCCATAACGTCCCCATATCTAATCTTTGAGAATGCTCTGAACCATATATGACCACAGAGGCAAACGTAATTAAAACATTACAGATTTCATATAGGCTGCTTTATCTTGTTAAACCGTGAACTTAAATACATCTTATCTTTGTTGCGTCTTTGTATTATATCTGAATGCCTAGGATTTCATTTGTTGAACATTTCTTATATCGTATGTACTCTAGGTTCTTGGTAGACTAGCATCCCAGATATCAACCGTGCTTCAAGCCAAAGATAAGCCAACTTATTGTCCAAACCGCGACGATGGGGACATTTGTATTGTTCTCAATGCTAAGGAAATTGGCTTCACTGGAAGAAAGCTCACTGACAAATTCTACCGTTGGCATACAGGGCAAGTAGCACTTTTTTTTGTTATAATGCTTCTGTGAATCTTCAGCTGCAAGAAGGGATCTAGCCAGTATCTTCCATTTTCTTCTACTTTATTAATCTATATTAATCTCTGTTTACAGGTACATTGGACACCTGAAGGAACGGAGTCTGAAAGATCAGATGGCCAAAGATCCCACGGAGGTCATACGTAAGGCTGTCTGGCGCATGCTTCCAAGTAACAATTTGCGTGATGTGAGTACACTATAGAGTCACACATTTTCTGATCACCTGGATCCTCAGTCTCTTAGATCCCTTGAATACTCTGGCTACAGAAATTACCTCAAATGTGGCTTTTACTCGTATTTGCTCCAATCCTTTGTGAGTTGGTATGGATATGATATTCGTGGTGCGTTATAGCTAGAGGGTTGTCTCTCCTAACAAATCGGCCTTATCGAATGAGATATACCCTTGTTTTGCAAATAATTTAGGTTTGGAAAGAAGATGGTTTTTGTTATTTGTTGCCTACCTTTGTCTTTGGTGGGAAAACTGGCTTATTTATATTGATACATTTTCACATCTCAGCTCCTGGATGAATTGCTCTCATAGTATAGGATTTGTTGCTTAAAACAAGAATGTGCTGAGTTTTTGTTGCTTTGTGCGGGTATAGGACAGGGACCGGAAGCTGAGGATATTTGAAGGTGATGAGCATCCTTTTGGGGACAAGCCACTTGAGCCATTTGTGATGCCGCCTCGTAGAGTGAGAGAGATGCGACCGCGCGCAAGGCGAGCAATGATCCGTGCCCAGAAGAAGGCAGAGCAGGCAGAAAATGATGGGACAGAGGTGAAGAAAGGAAAGAAGAGGACCCCCTCTCAAGTAACTGCGTAGAAGAACTACTTCAGAGGAACCTAGTAATGTGACTTGTCTTATTTGTAAGCAACGTTCATAATGCAGGCGTGGATGAGCGTTTAATGCTCTCTTGTTTAATTAGTACCAAACCATAGTCATGGACCTGTTTCTCGATCTCAGACATTGCATCACAGATGAAGTCAAAACCGTCTTCCTTAAACAAGGACCTGCTTCTGGTTATCTTTCAGTTTTCTTGGCCGCAAAAAAGAGCAGTTTTACGATAGACCCTCTTGCATTATTACAGGAGGGTCGCTTACTTTTTTCTCTTGTTTGGAATTTTTTTTTTTTTTTTTGAAAATTGCATCATGCATGTGAAATATTAATCTGGCAACAGTAACATCCTCGTTTCTTTTCTTCACCAACAAGACAAAACATCTAAGCCTAGGAAGAAACCACACACAAAAGAATACAAAAGATTGTCGCACCTTCATCTTGGAAATATTAATCTGGCTCTTAGTTGACTTTGGTATATTTTCTATCTTTACACAAGATGTGCCATTCTTGGAGCACTGCAGCCTGAAGTGCCATGTGCTCTGTTTCTTCTGCTGTCAGCTTAGACAGTGTTCCTTTTTCCTTCTCTTTTTTCTTCTTCTCTTCCTTGTCCTTTCTCTCTTCTTTCTCCTTTTTCTCTTTTACTTCTTCATCATCATCATCATCTTCATCTTCTTCTTCTTCTTCCTCGTTTTCTGATTCCTCCTCTGTCTTAGGAGTCTTCTTCGGCTGAGCTGCCTTCAACAAAGCTATCCTCTCCATGGAGATCTTCAGCTTCTCGGCTGCGGTTGCCTTCACTTCGTCCTCCGGCATGTACTCAACACCCCCGTCAGTTAGATCATCGCACCATCCCTGGAGATCCGATTCTATTTGCTTTGTGATTGATGCTTCTGAGGCTCTAACCACGAACTTGCACATCATGGTGGTTGTCTCGTCACCCAGATCCATGTTTCTGCTCACTTCACTAGCCCCAAAGATCATCATGCCCACAAAACCTCCATGCCACGTTTTTGCAGCATAACAAAGCTGTAGTGACATCAAGTTGGGAGTTTATCAGACCATCAATCTAGTTAAGGAACAAGAAGGGTAACAAGACCACGGTGGAACTAACAAATCACCTGAAAGCCAGCAACTGTACGTATAATGTGGGAACAGACTCTGTGGAATGGCTTGGAGGATAATGATTTGAGTCCGCTTAAAAATGGTGAAGCACCATATTGTTGTGCAGCGGTCGCCATGAAGCCGCTTCCTTCATACATATATGTGCCAGTGTACTCTGCAACAGCTGGCAAGCTAGGCCACAAACGAAAGAATTCGACCGGTGAGATTTTGTGTGGGAGAAGAAGCTCAGTCAGTGGGATCTTATAAGGCTGACATCTTAAGATCACAGGCTCTCCTAGTTCTGCTTTTGAACCTCTCTTCTGCTTCATAATCTGTGGATCCTCTTCTATGTAGTCACCGTCATAATCACCCCTAGCACCACGGAATGGATAGTAGAGGACTTGAACCCAGAAACCACATCTTTCAAATTGGGAGACACCGACAGTGACACTGCATTGTACAGGATCCTACAAGAGCAAAGCACAGAAGGGATGATAATACAGCTAGCAGATACGAAACCGACTGATCTGTAAGAACAGAAGTGGTTTTCAACTGACAAAACTTTAGATATTAGAGAACTGCATATAAGCATTAAAGACTGAAATGCAACCTGCGAGACAAGATTACGCAACTGCCGTACTGCTTGTGGAGAACCATCCATGAAGTATAGGGCACCAGATAATCCAACCCGTATATCCACACGATTCAGTTCAAGCTCTGTCAAATTAATTATCTGAAAGGTAACATAAAGCATAAGAAGGTGTTGAGACCCTAGAATTTACCAACTAAACTGTTTTCAAGTAGCTGCAGGATGATACCAACCTTCAAGTGCAAAGTGACCCTTCCATCATTTGTATCTGCTAAGTGGTAAGCTTCTATATAGCAAGGATCACTACTACCAGTCAAAGGATATGCAGTGGGAGGAACCTTAATAGAAGTCGAGTCTACCCCTTTTGTAAGGAAAAGAGTTAATTCAGTGGGCTTTGGCCTCCAAAGCTCTAGAATGGCCTTGTGAATTAGACCTTCTAATTTTCTGTCTTGAGCAGCTGATGGTTCGTAAAACTGAACAGTAAGCTTATGGTGGCTAAACGGGTAATCTCCTCTTGTCTCACTAACTCCAGCCCACCTGGAAAAATGATAGGTTGTGTGAGTTCCAACCCCGAAATGCAGTAAAACTCAAACAACGAAAGGAATACAAGTCAAGGAGAAAGCTCACTTTCTTTCAGGAAGATTTGAAACATATTTGATCCTCTGCAATATTAAACGGGTTTGATGTTTGCTAACTGTATCTGCAGCAGCATGGTTCCTATACTCTTCAAGCTCTTTGGTTATTAATTGGCCAGCTCTTGCATGACGTGATCCCATCCTCTGGGCGCATAATAAGACTGCCTGAACATCTTGTAGCCTATTCGATGTAGTTGCAGCGGCATCCAAGTTGAAGAGAACCTTATGTATATTTGCTATGATAATATTCAATGGATCATCGGGGTCATCAGCCAAAAGTGGATCCAGGCCTTCTAGATCAATATGTTCTGCGATTGTCCATATAAGACGCCCAAGAATTCTGGGGGTATTTACCTGCCAAAGTTGAGATCAATTTATAGATAAGAGAAATAAGAAATTGACCACGTTTCAGTTCCCAGGCAATAGTGTCTCTCCAGTTTAGTATTAATTAAGAAAGTCATAGCTACACCTCTTCAGTGAAAAAATATATAACAGAAGAAAGTTACCAAATGTGATTTCTAACTTTCAGCTGAGGCTTAATTACCTCTTGGAGATCCTTAACAAGCTCGCGTTGCAAGTTCTGCAATCGCGTCTCATTTAATATTTGATCCTGCGAAGCACCGTCTTTAAGCCTCTTCACTCCTCCACGGGTATCATAGATATGGCAGAGCCTAACAAGCAATTTCAAATAGCAATCTATAGCGTATGTCCTGCCATCACAATCCCATTTGACACAAGGCCTGCAAACTTCCACAACTTCAAGGGCTGGTTCTGTCCAGTTCAGAGCACCATAACCAGTGCCATATGCTAGTGCACCAATCACTCTGCTCTCCATACCCGAGTTTTTTTGTTCAGGCAAAGGTAGAGATAACTGGAAGCAACTTTCCACAAGCATTGCCACCAGCTCTTCCCGAAATAGGCTTTTACTGGTAACACTATTGAGATCATCTTTAATCCTTGCATCTTCAAAGAGAGAAATAATATCTGTCCCAGGCAGAGGCTTCTGACCTCTACGGGCACTTTCTCTGGCAAAAAGGTGAACACATAGAGCTGTCCGGCAGATACAGGCTAATGCGTGCATCCTGTCTGATTCTGCTCTCAAGTTCCTCACCATAAGCAGTAGTCTTCTAAACAAAGAGACCTTTGTAACAAGTTCCAAAAGGAATGATTTCAGAAATCACAGGCCACAGCTTCGAGATAACTATACACAACCAATGGAGATTTTAAATTAAAGACTGAAAGAAGTAGAGAAACCACATACCTGCATATGCAGATCAAGCAAGTGCAGGTTCGTGACTACCGCCCTGACTATACTCTCTCTAGCAGAGGAAAACTCTTGGCGGTCCCAGAGTGTTAGAATTGCAATAATGGACTGTGAGGCCCACTCTGGCTTCCCTCCGGCAACATCTGCCAGGTAGAGCATGTTAATTCCCACTTCAAAAATCAAAGCTGGATCCAAAGAGGAGGCCAGGAATGGCGCCAAATGGGTAACCAAATCTGAGACGCCAACCAACTTCTCGGCGTTGGAGTCCACAACGGTGGCATTAGCTGCAGCGGCAGCAGAGGAAGCCTTGGAAAGCTGTCTTATGACTTCGACACTACCGGAAGCAACAGCCTTGACAGCAAAGACAAGAGGGAAAACAGTGGCTCTGAAAGTCTCGACAGGAAGGACTAAAGACCTAGCCATGAAAGCGGTCCTCTTTTTCCAAACAATGTCAACCATGGAAGAGACCCACTTGGACCTGATGGCGAGGGAATTCTCGCTGTCAACGAGCTTGTCGCCAGCAAGACGGCTCATGCGCTTGGAGTCGAACTCCTGGAAGAGTCTGCCGACGGACTCAAAGGCAACCTTGGAGACAGCGTCGGATTTGTCGAGCATGTTCTGGCCGATCCTAGCCCACCAGGTGGAGACCTTGTCGAGGAGACCGACATTGTTCTCGCACAAAGTAACGAGATCATCACGGGCGAGGATGCAGCCAAGAGTCTCGGTAATGGAGAAACGAAGGTTGTCAGAAGGAGAATCGAAGCAGGAAGCAATCTCAGAGCTGCAATCAGAGATGAGTTTAGGAAGCGAGAAGGAAGGGAGAGCAGCAAGGATGGAGACGGCAGCGGCGGTGACGTCAGGGTCAGGGAAATGAAGATCTGTTTTGACACCTGAGCAAATGGTATCCCAAAGATCCGGAGTGAGGCGGGTAGATCGGATGAGATCGAACGCGAGCTTCTTACAAACAGCCGATGCCGGAGAGGCAACGATCTCCTCCACTGCAGACTTAGCGATCACGGATATATCACGTCCGGCAGCGGATTGCTGCAGCGCCTGAAGAAGCGCCGATGACTGGCGAAGAGCGTCATTTGACCGGAGGTCCGCCTGGATCTGAGCAAAAAGTATGTCCATAGCCGGATCGAATTAACTAAAATTCGAGATCCGAGGCGACGAATCTGAGCTAGCCTATCTACCTGTGTAAGGAGGATGCGACATGGAACTTGAACAAGAAGAAGAAGAAGAAGAAGAAGAAGAAGAAGAAATGGTGGTAACTAAAAACAGCGTGGCGTTCCTGTGATTTGTGCTTTCACAGCATGCCGTGTCGAGTTATCTTTAGGCCCCAATGCAGGCCCAATACATCAAAGACATTATAAGCCCAGTAACTATATAAAGCCCAGGACACGCACCGATATTAATATTGCAGGCAGGCGAACTGAAATCGAGGGATCATAAAGACGAGAGAGAGGGTAGAGAGCGATTTTGTTCTCTCTCTCTCTACTTGTCTCAGTCGTCGTCTTCGTCGTCGTCTTAGACACTAGAGAGGGTTTTACTTAATCTTCTTCTTCTATATCAGCAAACAATCTAGCGTTCTCCTTTCTCTTCTCAAGATTTACGCTTCTTTGCTTCCGCTTCGGTTCGACTCGTCAGTTAGTTCCGAATTCCTTTTTTCTTTTGAATATTGAGTGTTTAGTAATATAGGGCCGTCCTAAGCAGTTTTCTGAATATTGAGTGTTTAGTAATATAGGGTTACTGGGTAGAATTGGATTGCTCGACATAGGATTTGAACTGTTAGGGTTTTGGTTTCTGAAAATTGATACATGTCTTAACTTATTAATTGTTTTGATATTTTTGTGGCAGGTTCCTTTGGGCGATATGACTGTGAGGAACGGTGGTTTCCCAGGAGATTACTATCGTCCCGGCGGCTATGATGACAGCCCTAATGCTTCCGAAGATGATCCTTTTAGTGTCCCGAGAATGGTTTTACCTTTGTCTGACTTGTCATCTTCTGAAAGGAAAATCTTGCTTCATACCCTTCAACAGGAGCTGCAACTGATACGCTCCTTTCGGAAGAATTTTGACCTTCCTCTATCTAACATTGTAACTAGCACTCCTGCATGTAATATCTCTCGAACCAAGAGTTTTCGAATGTCACGATGCTCTACTGGCCCAGGTAAAACGGTGCTCCCCTTTTCCGCACCCAAACCAGAGCCTGTTACCTCTTCTACAATGCTTCTCATGAAGCAATGTGAGACCCTCTTGAAAAAATTGATGTCCCATCACCATGCTGGGCTCTTTATAACTCCTGTCGATGCTGTCAAGCTCAACATTCCTGATTATTCCACCATTATCAAACATCCTATGGATTTAGGAACTGTTAAGAGCAAGTTGACCTCCGGCACATATTCTACCCCATCTGAGTTTTCTGCTGATGTCCGTCTTACTTTCCGCAACGCAATGACATATAACCCGCCGGACAATTGTGTTTATGGCATGGCTGATACTCTCAGCAAGTTTTTTGAGATGAGGTGGAAAACTATTCAGAAGAAGTCATCCGGAACCAAATCTCTACCAAGTCACTTGGGTACCAAGCATGCTGACAAAGAGATTCTTATGTCTGAGCCTCTGGCTAAGAAGAGAAAGATGAATGCTGTGAACCATGACAGCCTCTTAGAGCCTACTAAACGGGTTATGGCAGATGAGGATAGACTAAAGCTTGGCAGAGATTTGGGGTCCTTGACAGAATTCCCGGTACATATACTAAATTTCCTGAGAGATCACAGCTCCAAGGAAGGGGGATCTGGAGATGATGAGATAGAGATTGACATTAATGATCTCAGTCATGATGCCTTGTTCCAGTTGCGGGATCTCATTGATGAGTTCTTGCGAGAAAATCAGAAGAAAGATTCAAACGGTGATCCCTGTGAGTTAGAGGTAATTCCCCTTCTGTATCTCATGTCTGATCATTTGTTAACATGACTGACAAACAGCGAAAACTTTCCTCGATGTAGCTTTTACATGGGTCAGGCCCAGGAAACTCATTGATGCAACACTGTGATGGTTAGCATATATTGGTTTTGTTGTTTGAGCAAATTCTCATGTCCTGCTCTGTGATTAAGTTGTCATTTCTTCCTCCTTACTTGCAGGGAGTGAAATGGAGGACGAGGATGTTGACATTGGTAACTATGAGCACCCTAGATCTCACATGTCATCTGTCAGGACAGAAAAAGGTACGACGTTAGTGAACTTCAGTGGTTAGTTTAATCTTGTTACATTATATCAGTTTTTTTCTCTATGTAACGTTTGCAGATATTTGATTGTTGCAGTTCTTATATGTACTTAACCCTCAGAACTATGTTAATTACCTCTTGCCAGAAGTGGCCGTCCATCTTAATGTTTCTTCTGTAGTTTTTCTGGAGTGGAACTTACTGTTCTTATTCAAATGACCTATTAGCTGATAATAGCAAGTTAGCAACTCATATTATACACACCTAGTTTGGTAGTGATAGACCTGTTTCATTTTCTGCTCTAATCCGTGGTTACTCCTCTTTTGGTGCATGTAACTGATAGGCTCTAGTAGCTCGGAGAGTGTACCAGATGATAAAACCACAAGATTATCTAGTTCATCAAAGGTAAACATCACTTTTGGAATTGATAATATGTATGCCTCTTCAAAGGTCTTAGATACCTTGCCTCAATTTGGATATGGGAAAACAATCATGGGTGGCACCAGAACAGTGAGGAAATTATTGTCTTGGTCACGATACAATACCTGATATATTCTTAATACCTTACAGATGAGTTTAACCTAGTCCTAAATTTGGTCGGACACTATTGATTCTGATTGTTTTTTTCTTTTCCTTTTATCCACTGATACAGGTGCCTGAAAGCATGGATTCGGAATCTCCTTTGGATGGAGCTACAAGCAGTTCCCCAAGGAGAAAACGTGAGGATTTCAATTTTGTTGCAAAAGATGTTAAGTTTTGTTGGTTTATATTTTTGACCCTTGGTTTGCTTATTCCCTTTCTAAAAGCAGCTTCCATCCGTGGATTGAATCAGCTGGAAGATGCATCCAAAGGGAAGCTAAGTCCTGTTAAAGATAGTCATCAAGATGGTAAGCTCAGGAGTGTGGCAGAAAAATGTCTGTGCTCTAATGTCTGGGGGTGGCATCTCACTCTTGACCCGTTAATAATTTAGGAAATAGTGCTCAGAATGAGAAGCAACTACCTCCAGAAAAGCGTTACAGGGCTGCTCTATTGAAAAATCAATTTGCGGATTTAATCTTGAAGGCTCAAGAGATAACTCTTAATCAGGTTAGCTGTGTTTTTGGAGCTGTGAGCTGCTATATCTGGTTAGCCTCCCTCGTTAACTTTCAAAATTATTTCCTGGAAAAATTATGTCTGATTTCAGAATGAGAAACGAGACCCAGAAAAACTGCGACGTGAGAAGGAAAAACTTGAATTGCAAAAGAAGAAAGGTATTTTTGATATGCTAGTTCCAAGTTTGTGGTTGATGATATGTACCAAGTAGTATATATACCGAGTAGTATATATACGTACATAAACTTGTTCCTCTTTTTTTTGTACCAGAAAAAGCACGTTTACAAGCAGAAGCCAAGGAAGCTGAAGAAGCTCGTAGAAAAGCTGAGGCACAAGCTGCAGCTGAAGCTGCGGCTGAGGCTAAGAGGAAAGTGGAACTTGAAAGAGAAGCAGCCCGGCAGGCGTTGCTTGAGGTAAATCAAAATAGCTGCTTGTATCAATTTGGTTTTTTTTTTTTTAACTGCAATATATTGATTATTGCCATCATGGATGAATGGTACGCAGATGGAGAAGTCGGTTGAGATAAATGAGAACTCATGGCTTCTCAAGGACCTAGAACTGCTTAAAACGGTTAACACAGACCATTTGACAAATCTAAGAGAGGTTGGCTCTGACTCTGATAGGTTGGATGTTTTCGGGTTTGGAGGAAACAATCCTCTAGAGCAGCTGGGCCTATTTATGAAACATGATGAGGATGAAGATGAAGCCGACCTGCTTGCTTTTCCGGATCCCGGCAATGAAGTAGAAGAGGGTGAAATCGACTGAGATTCATGAGTGTGTTGTGTCTTGGGTAATATGGCAGTTAGTGTACATAAATCAGAGATGAATTGTAAAAAATGATGGTTAGATTCGAATTAACAAATGCGATGTCTTTTTGTCCGAGTAAACACTAACACTTTATATTGCGAGTCTGAATTTTTGGCTAATTCGATAAACCAATGACAGGACCAAGAGGGAGAGAGAGTATGTCTCAGAATTGTCTCTACAGATTTACTCTTAAGACTTTGGTTTTTAGCATCTAGCTAGTCGAAGTGAAATCGTTGCATCCAACCAACAAGGAAATCGTGTTGCAAAGCCAGGTGCATTCAGTTTTAAGGTAGTTTGCAACTGGAGTTAGGTAGACTACCCTTTTTAATATGATAGATTAGTTTGGCCAGTCCCCCGATAGGTGCTATGATCATCAGTACAACCCCAAGAATGATGCAAAACTGCAAAAGAAAAATTACCTATCTGTATTAGCTACAACATATTTAGCTTTTTCACAGTATATATATATATATACATACTACAGGGGCGACTTCAACTTACCCAGTTGATACACCATGATAGACTGAATCTCTTTGGTTTCTTTAAGATCAGCCACATGATGCATGGGATCTGAAAGAGAACATCATTTATGTTTGTTAGAGCTATTATGATATTAACATGTTGGTGGATATCAACACTAGCTTAAGAGAAGTATTCCTCCGCTTACAAAGTATGTGGTCGGGGCGAACACAAATCCCCCAAAAAATGACAGCAACGCACTGTAATACGGTAAACCAACTGCTATTCCCATCGTGGCGGCTGCGATATAGAGGGTAAGTTAATCAATCATCAATGCTACTCCTTTGAAAAGAGATGTGAATTTAATTTCTAGCCTTACCCACAAAAGTCCATCGGATGGTAAACCGTAGAACTCTTGTTGGACTGAAGTGCCACTTCTTTATCATTACAGATTCGATCATGTCAAATACAGGCATTGCGTACACCTAGGAATAACAGAATTAAGGCGGGTTTGTGTGTCTTGTAGTTACGGGTTTTGTGTCTAAGAAGGCGTTTTCTGGTGTACCTGGTAGCTTCCGAGGAGGTGTATGACCACAAACATGTTGGCCACAATGACAAGTGGCTTTGGTTTTGTGAGTGATTCGAGGATGTTTTCTTCAACATTGTTTCCAAAGGTCTGGAACCCTACAAGGGCCACAGGGAAGTAGCAGAAAGCTACAATGGTATAGGCTACAGCGGCTCCCTTCCACATGGGTCGTTTTGATGGATTTTCCGGTGTTGATGGGATCGTTGCTTGAATTTCTAAAACGACGTTATGACCTGCGTACGCGAATGCCATCTCCCCCAGTGCACTTAAGAAGGCTAGTGGCACTGAGGTTGTTGTTTTTTTATAGCCGTACTCAACACTCCCGGTGGTGGCACCCTTCCTCAGCGAGGCTACCCAAGCAATTGTGGAATAGCTGCGCGAAAGTAGTAATAAAACATTTTTAGAAATTTGAATTCTCTTGTCCATGATATGTAAAAAGCAAAGGGGATATATGGGGGCTGCTTACCTCACAGACATGACAGCAGCTAACAAAGAGACACCAGAAATGGAGTTGAAGTTCTTAAGAAGGGAGAGCACAAACTGGGAAGAGGCAAAGATCAAAATGAAGTGTCGAATTGTCATCTTTGTGCAGCTGTCATTTCCCAGAGCAAGGTCATGTACATTCTTCAGGCATTTACCTCCTGTCACCATGTAGACTATGCACACACTGATTTCAACAAGCAGTTGTAGCGGCACGATGATGTACAAACCAAGCTTTTTCCCAAAGGCTGCCTGGCCCAGCTCATGGTACCTATCGAACCGTTGCCCTTCAAACATCTCGTGCATCTCAATCATCTGCCAGAGGGTGTATAATGTGATGACCCATGACAAGATCAACACCACAACCCCAGGTCCCCTGAACACATCATTGGTAAGTCGTATTGTTGTCAGTCCCTAGATAGCTATATCTCCACACTTTATATGCTCTTCAAATAAATAAAAAAATGAAAGTTCAATTGTCAGAAGAAGGGGCAGATTTGAGAAAGATATACCATCCAAGCTCTGACATGGCGTAAGGGAGACCGAGAACTCCAGCACCAACAATGGCAGTGACGTTGTGGAAAGCCGAATAATACCAATTGGCATTTCGTGATGCTGTGATTGGAAGCCAATCTTCCAGATCAAATGATAGATCCTGTAAGTAAGTCTCTCAGATTTCCCAATTACCATATGCAAAATTATCATCTTACAACACACTAAATTAAGAATCTAAAGGGGAAAAAAACTCTTTCAACACCCAAGTTTCTAAAATATCATCTTCCTAAGTGACAAGTATCTACACACATGATCATCATTAAAGAGCATACCTCCTCAAGATCTTGGTTTTGGATATGATCTGGGGTTCCCTTCATTGCCAACACAAGACACAAACTTAGGAATGTTGTGACTTGTGAGGCAATCTTTCTACCTTTTTCTGTGGTTCTAAAATTGCGTGCAAGAGAGAGGGAGAGAGAATGAAAGTTGACCTTGACCTCACTGAGCTTTATTAGCTGTGCCTATGATGATCTGTTCCTTATATTTGTTTTGTTCGAAATTACCTGGACATTTTGCGTGTATTGAAATGGTCGTTGATTTTATACATGTCCATAATTAGTGACTCCATTGGTTACGCTATTGTATATGATCTTATGTCACTATTGGACAATTTCTGTAATTCTGATTATTGTTTAGCATTATTAGTTTTATAAACTTTGGAATCTTGGACCATTTTTTCTTTCTGTCGTTAATTTCTGCAGTTTTTTCTTGGGGTCAATAAGATGTAGGAATTCTAACGATTGCAATTAAGAAATCTGGAAATTGTACTCTTTGATTTTATATAGATTATGCTAATTGCTGAGAAAGTTATTTATTCGATTTAAGTTTTGAATAGTCACAAATTTACTAATTTTTCAAGTACAATATACTAATTTATGATACCATTCTTCAAGTCAATGATAGAAAGCTTAATCAAGTTGCAAAGTATGACTAATAATTAGTGGTTGTAAAATCGATGAATAAGTCAGGTCATGGTGCATCGTTGACGCGTGAGTGCAAAACGTACTGATTTAGTATATACTGTATACATAATTTTATCGAGGAGATATATATACAATTTTATTTTAGAAAATTTTTAAATATCAAATTTCGGACTTCTGCAAGGATACATAATCCTTTCTCATGATTCAGATTCCATTATTTAGAGGATATAATTATTTTTAAAAGAGACCTTAATTATTATTTAATTCACATAAATCACTATAACGGCAAGGAGTCTTCCAGGCTGCTTGATATGCTAGAAAGTAGAAACGAAAACGGCGGGTAGTTTAACTTTAGGACACAGTCCATTTAACTACATTTAGAAGAAGAAACTATATAGAAACCGAACCGAACCCTATACTGTTTATTTCTTTCGGTTCTCTCACTTGTCAATCCGGTTTTGCTCTACACCCACTAACCGGGTTATACCAAGACCGTAGCCGGCGTTTTCACTGACAAGGCTGAAGCACCAAAGCAGAAGTAATGGCTCTTCAATCTCCTCCTCATCGAACCCTGCTTCTCGGTCAACTTACTTTTCACCGGCTCGATAACCGCAGGCCGGTTCAAGGCAGACGGTCCGGCTATGCTCGTATCTATCAACACTCCCTTCTGTTTAAGATCAACCATGCTCGAAGATGACGAAGTGGAAGAAGAGTGGATGGATATTTTCGAGAAAGAGCTCGAACGAGACCGCACCGAGCCAAACCGTTTCTTCTTCGCTCTTGGACTCGACTGGTTACTTCTTACGGCTAACGTTCTTTTATTGTGATTAGGCAGATCTAGGGACGAAGTGCTGCTTTTTGAGAATCTCTGTCGGAGAGGAACAGGAGTTTCTTGCGTCTCAAGAGTTGTCGAAGTGATGCTTATCTCAGAATCGTTCTTGGAATGGCCAGGTTGTGTCTTGACTCGCGGCCAGTGGAAAACGCTCTTCAGTCTCTCTGTTGCAGAGTTAACAGAACCGTTTCTGCATTTCTTGAAATTATGAGTCTCATCCATCACGTTTGGCTGACCAATCTCAATGGAACAGGAGCTGGATCTCACGTGTCTAGGGACCAAAACAGCAGTCTTATCAGGCGCAACTTCAAGTCGGGTGCTTAGGAACATCTCAGCGTCCGATGTCTTGAAACGAGCTCCTGGGCTGTAAAAGTTTCCTCTGTCCTTCAGGTGAGACGCGACCACACTTGTGATGCTTTGATCACGAGAACTGAACATCCCTCCGGCTGATACCAGTCGTCGGAATAGGAGATCAGACGTTGGAGACAGCGGCTTCTGCCTGATCAAATCAAGCGGAGTCATACCAGCGTGGTCACGTATGTTAATATCAATCGATTTCACAGACATGAGCATCTCAACGAACTCAAGAGGAACATTCCCAGAGATGGCCAAGTGAAGAGCCGTGCGTCCCTCGTTGTTTCTATAATTAACAAAATCGCCGTGGGATCTCGAGGCAGCGGATGTGATCAGACGATTCATGAGCTCCGTGTGCTTGTCAAGCCTCTCGAACGCCGGAGTCTGGAAACCGGAAATTCCGGCGTGAAGGAAAGTGTCTCCGGAGTTGTTTCTGGCAGGGATCAAAGATGGAGACACCGAGATCATAGCGTCCACAAGATCAGCGTGGCCACGGTAGGCTGCCACGTGCAAAGCTGTGTTCCCTTGGTTATCGACAGGGTCGATTAAACCGTATGAAGCCATAAGCTCTTTAACCACCTGCATCATCGCCAAGATCCAAATGATGTTTTATCTATCGATTAATATTTAGTGAAGAGGAGTTATAGCTGTGGCCGGAGACAAATACGTACCTGAGTTTTTCCTTTTCCGGCAGCTGCGTGGAGGATTGTGGAGCCCTGCTTGTCTCGGAAGGCCAAGACATCTGCAACAGAGCAATCACTGAGAAGTTCTTTGAGAAGGATCAAATTGCCTCCCCTTGAAGCAGAGTGAACCGCTCTGTTCTTCATCTCCCATTTGTAAGCAGCCGGAATCTCTCCGGTTTGCTGGACGATGCCGCCGGTTCCGAACCTGGGACTAACCGCGAAATCATAAATCAGACGGAAAACGTCGTCGTGTTTGCTTCTGGCAGCTGCGTAGAGTATATCAGTGACGCCGTACTCTCCTTCACCGAAGACGAGCAGGGGATTTCTCTCGAGAAGATCGCGAACAAACGCTAGATCTCCGGCGGAGGCTGCCGTGTACATGAGCCAGCCACCGTACCCAGACCGGATAAGAGTGTTCCTCTTGGATCCGGCGCCACCTTCGTCGCAGGCGGCGAGGAGTTTTCTGGCGACGCGTGATCTGCAGGCGGCGACGTCGTGGAAAAGGGATTCGTCATCCCAGACGGTCTCGAGGCGGCGAATTCTGCGGAGAGAAGTGAGCTTCATGAGGTTATTAGAGTCGATCCGGAGAAGCTCGCGGACTAAATCGTACTGGCTGTTGGCGGCAGCGTAATCAATGGGAGTAGCGTACCACCACTGATCGCCGGTGCTCTCCCAACGGAGAGGAAAGTAAGTCGGAGGCATAGAGATTGTTTTCTGGGAAACTGAAAGAAGATAGGGGGACAAAGCGTTTCTTGGCGATCAAGGAACAACAATCCCTCTTATACACTAGTAACAGAGAGGAGAAGAAGCTGAGCCAAAGAAATACAAAGAAATGAAACTGATTTATCGTCGTAACACAGGCACTTTGGGTCTATATAACCGGCCTAAATATTAAAACTCCCAATTTTTATGTAACCGATCTTGAAAAATCTCTTGTCTTCATTACTCTGATTAAATACCGAATTTCTAAGGAAGAATTAGAAAAAATCTTAGATCTTTTTATATTTGAATAAATGTATAACGCGTAACATTAGGGGCGTAAAATGATTTTAAATTTACAGAATAAGAATATGAGGAAATATTTAGGGATTTAAAATAAATGCTGAAGAAAGAGATAAGAAATGATAAACAAAAAAAAAAAACAAATAGTGGTGAGAAATGCCTAATTCTATAAAGTGAAAAAGGGCTGATTGTAATGATGGAGACACATGGAAAAAAGTGGCCTTTTTCAGCCATAGGGAATAATAATATAATAAGTACTTGGTAATTTCTATCAACAACTTGTTTAGATGGTATCAAAAGCTAAACTACTTTTATGTTTCGAGTTAATCGAATTGAGTGTTGGTGGATTATCCGAAGCAAGTCGATTCGAATCATCGAGTCTTTAATAGGATATCCAAGAATTTTAATACCACATTATTTGAGATTATACTTCTCAAAATTTGCTACTCGTTTTTATTTCAGATTCTGAGATTATTGGACAGTTTTTATCCGTTAGTATAATATGAATTTTTCCAACTAGAACATAACTCATATTATATGCCTACAAAAAAAAACCTTAAAAATATAAGTAAAATAATGAGACATTAGATACCATGTGATAACTATAAATTATAGGTAAGAGTAGTTATTAGACGACAAATTAGGATAGCTTTAAATAACTATAAGCCAACGTAACAATGTTTAATGTGATACGGGGTGGCCAACTACACCCAATGTCCCATTTTATTATAGTAACGGAACTACACGGACAAATTCTGATAAGCGAGTTACATAAAATATTTGATCATTTTAACCCCTCGTGGTCTCTAGCAATCATGACCATAGATTTGATAATTATATCATTAACATATACAACATCAAAGACTAAGTTAGCATATAGTTAAGAAAAGAAATGGAACATGCAGAAATAAAACAAACAAAGCAAGATATGGTTAAGGTGTCAAAAGAGGAAATCAGGCATGTGAGGGGGGAAAAAGTTAGCTTTATTTTTTGTTATACCCATAAAAGCATGTGATGAATAATGGTGTCTCCTTTTCAAACTCTTAGCCATTCATGGGCATGGGATATATAGCCATAAAGCTAATGAGTAACATTTGTCAGAAAAGAAAACCATAACTCAAACCAATAAGACCTTAAACAAAACCAGTTGAACTTGAAACTTGACCAACCTTTCATATATAGAATAAAGACAGAGGATGGTTTGGCTTGGTGTTGGGTTTAACCAATAATAAGTTGAGAGCAATATGCAAGTGGTAACTGAGCAAGTCACAGGACAAGTAACAATCAAAGCAAAGAAGAGCAATAATGGATGAACAAAAGGGAGATAATGATGCAAACTTTGCTTTACCTTTCTTTTCAAGGTATTAAACCCCACAAGAGGTAGACAAGACGAGTTGGTATCCACCTAGAGAATAGTGAGCTAGGTCCCATGTAATGCTATTAGAGTAAACAAATAAAGTCCGATAGTTAAAATGGATCAGGTAGACCTGCAGTATCTTTAAGAACCGACCAACTATCGAGAGAAGGATTTGTGTTACACTTGCTGGACATACAGTATATATCATTCGGTTCGGTTAAAGAAGAGCCAAGAGTTTTAACTCAGAGAAGCAGCAGTTTCTTGGATTTACTAGAAAAGAGTCTAATAAGGATCGAGAGCATAATGCTACTGACTCTGACTGGAAAATTAACATAGAAGAAGCATGACAAAACCCATTTAAGGCTTGACATTCGAAGAGTGTCATGCAGAGAACAGATAAGATGAAGCAGCAATTTCTTGGATTCGGAGAAGTTACAATAGCATCATACTCTTGAAATGTAATCTAAGGGAAGGAACGAATTTACTTATTAAATTCCCCAATTGTGGTTCCAGAAACAAAGAAGATCAAAATAAAAGCGCAATAAGGGAGGGAGAGAATAGAGTGACAAGGGGAAAAGAGCAGAGAGAGTGAAACATCTTACAAGAAAAAGTCAGTTCTTGGCCTTGATGGAGTTGTTGTCCTTGATTTTAGCACGAGTGTCGAGCTTGACAAAACGTTTGAGATCATGATAGGGAAGAGTCTCGACGTTCTTCCTCCTAAGTTCACTAAGAGCCGGTCGCTTATCGAGGAGATGCCAGAGCCAGTCAGGGTAATGAGAATCAGGCAAGATCTTGGGATCGGATCCATCTTTGAGAGTATTAGCACCAACAACAGTGGTGGATTTGATCTCTTTGCTCAAGGTGGAACCTTTAGGAGCATCGGAAGCTCCTCCGCCTTTGGCACCTTTCTTGGCTTTACTAGCTGCTGCAGCAAACGTTCTCCGGACAACATCCTTGGATCTCGATGATCCACTAATCAACCCAACACGGTTCATTTCCCCGAATTTGACGAAACCTAGATGCCGCTGCTACTTACATCGACTGAAGAAGCTCACTTGGGGGCGGCGGAGAGAGAACCAACGCTATTTCTCTTTGTTTGGACCCGGCCCGAAACTTTCTAGGGTTTTGGCCCAAAAACACATAACATTATTTTATTCCCTTTATCTTATTAAAAATACAGTAATAACCTTCCTTCCTACATTTTTTAGGACAAAAACAAAAATAAAATAACATTATTTAGCCAAAAAAATAACATTATTTAGCCAGCAACAAAAAAGAAAAGAAACAGTTAATCGTAAGTCCTAGGAGTATAATCTTATTATAAAAAGTTGGGTTTTCGAAGTTAGCAACTCGCTGGATCGTGACACGTGTCGATTTTGACACATGTCAAAAATATTTATTTTTAATAATTTTAAATATACAAAAAGATAATTATGAGAAAAGATAAAAATTTAAAAAAAGTAAAAAGATAATATTAAAAAAATTATAACTTAAATAATTCTAAAAATACAAAAAGATAATGTTAAGAAAATTTTAAATTTAAATATTTTTAAGAGTGTAAAATATTTATATAATAAATTTTAAAAATGTAAAAATAATATTAAGAAATTATAATTTTTCGAAGTTAGCAACTCGCTGGATCGTGACACGTGTCGATTTCAACGATCCGAGATTTTGATACATGTCAAAAATATTTATTTTTAATAATTTTAAATATACAAAAAGATAATTATGAGAAAAGATAAAAATTTTAAAAAAGTAAAAAGATAATATTAAAAAAATTATAACTTAAATAATTCTAAAAATACAAAAAGATAATGTTAAGAAAATTTTAAATTTAAATATTTTTAAGAGTGTAAAATATAATTATAATAATAAATTTTAAAAATGTAAAAATAATATTAAGAAAATTATAATTTAATATGGAAAATTTTATAAAAAAGTATCTTTTATAATATATGGTCGAATTAATAAAAAAAACTAATATTTTCACCTCTACTTCATGAAAAGTGAATTTAAAAAAAAAAACTATGTCGATAATTACAGGTAAATATATGTATTTTCAAATATATTGTCGAATTAATTAAAGAAAAAAAAACCTAAAATTTTTACCGCTTTTCAATTTTTTATATATATAAGATATACCTTGATAGGTTTTCATATCAGCTCATATGGATTTATTGCGTTTCATAGCTGTTACTATAATTTTAATTATAATTTGGAGGATGTGAAACAAAACATATGTATCAATGCATGAAGATTTAGTTGGTGTTTCAAATGATTGGTGTAGAAGCTATCATCGTATGATAAAATAAGTTTTGATCAAAACCGAATTATTTTGGTATTGGTTTATATGTTTCAATAATTAGTGTCGAACTACTTTGTTAACGTTTAGTAGATGGATACTTTATGATTTATTTTATTAGATGAATAAGTAATTTTCTTTCTAATGTATAATATGTTTGACTTTTGATGTGATTATTTAGGGTTAGTGTACTAATGTTTTTGTGGATGCGAGAATTTAGAAACTTTTGATATGAATATTTGTGTGATAATAGAGGTTTTGATCCAAATGTGATATTTTCATATGGTTCTATACCTTTTGATAAGGTACGAATTCTTTTGTCAATGTTTAGTAGGTTGATGCATAAAAATTGATTTCATCGGATGAAGATATAAAATTTTATCTTTAGAAAGATGCGCGAGAACCAAAAATAATACTACAGTACTACTTCCTATGGATCAAAAGTCAACGAGGGAGAATGAGTTATTTTGGGAACATGTTGATGTGTTTTAATCTTTTTGGTGCAAACCCATGAATGTTTCTTAACAACGACATGTACTTACATACATATTCAGGACCAATTAGAAATTAACACAACTTCATCTCCTACTAACGGACATCACGGTACTCGTAAGTAGCAACAGTCATCTACGCATCACGATCGATTTCTTAATCTATATATACTTTTCTTATTAAATTAAAATTAAAATTTCCTCTACGACCGGTAGCCGATAAGTAATCAGATCTTACTTACAGCATCGGAAAATTTCAAAAGAAAACAGAAAATTAAAACTAGTGAGAAGATATAGTGCAGTCAAAACGGGAAATAAAAATTGTCTTAATCTATAATTTCTACTGACATTAGAAATGATATTTAATGCATATCTAAAAAGGAATATTATCACATTGTATCCCATATTGTAGACAATTAATTTGTTTTGAATTAGAATCCTATAATTCTTAAATGTAACCAAACAAGTATCTACAATTTAATCAGTTAGCTAATTAAAATCTAACATATGAGAAAATGGGATAAAAATTAAATTAAATGGGGATAGTATTGTAGTTTCATATTATTAGTTATTGCAAAATTTATCTGATTATTATTGTATATCCATATGTGAGTTTGGAATCAGTACACAAGTACAACTTGAAAAGCAAAGAAAAAAAGACGGAAACAAATTCAACCAAAGTCAAGAAAAACAAAATACAGTACGTCTTAGATTAGAAGATGAAAACCAAGACACTAATCAACGTTGCGGTGATTAACTGCGGGCAAGTGGTGAAAGTGGCGGCGTTTGGAGGTGGAGGAACCATCTTGGGACGTTCACCAAAGTGACCACCATCACCGCTTGGTGTTGGTGAAGGAGCCATCATCGGAGGAGGAGTGCGTTTTTGGGGGCCTCCACCATACGATGAGTCGGCCACCATAATCAACATGGACAAGACGAGAATGCAGACCATTAAGCTAAAAGATCTCATCGCTGAAGTATTTGATCTCTTCTCTTTCTCTTTTGTCTTGTATTTAGTTAAGTTGATATAGTCGGATCGTAAAGTGAATATTACTCTCTATAAATATATATACACTTACTAGAGAGAATGAGTCTAATATATAATTTGAGTAACATAACTTGTTCTCCTACAATTACTTTGCACGCTGATAAAAAAATATATATACGAAAAGGCCAAATGAGAATTACTGATAAAAAAAGAGAGAGAAGAAATATTTTGCATTAAATACAAAGTTATACTAGTAGTACTTATTTAAAAAAAAAGATAAATAATGTATCATTAACCCAAGTTTATATAGTAACCAATAAAAAAAACAAGGGATGTGTATGTTGTCTATTAATTTGGTTTCTATTAGTTCATGTGAGATAGATAACATAAAAAAGTGGAGCATAATAATTGATATAGAAAAGTTACATAATCAGATAGTCATTATATACTAATTATAGTATGTAATGTGCATGAACCAGAAAAAATTACCGCCAAAAGTAAAATGCATATTGTATTTACACAACTTGGATAGAAGTTTAAGTTTTATCTTTGGTTTTATTTTGGTAAGTAAAAAGTAAAAAATGGGAAAATGTGTGGGTATGTTAATTAATGAATTGGGGAATAATAATAATAAAACGCTGGCAAGTCGGCGACTATTGAACGTAGACACGTGTTGCCGGAGTCCATGGCAGCCGGGCGATTGAGAGGGAGTCGTCCTCCAAACGCAAAAGACAAAACCAAAACTCATAGAAGAATCTTGTTTGATTTTTCTAAAATAATACTAACAAGTTGCAGTTCGTGGTCGGCACTACCTAATCACAACCTCCCATTGGGTTTTATAGAGGAAAGGTAACGCATCGAACCATCCATGCATTGACTTTTATTCTTTAGTTAGGTTTCGAAATTGGAAATCGAGGCCATGGAGATGCGGTGGGATTTGATGACGGCGATTGTGGTTTCGCTGGTGGTGTCGGCTTTGGCCGATGAATCGGGTCAAAGGGCTCCGTATCGGATCCACACGCTGTTCTCTGTGGAGTGCCAGAACTACTTCGATTGGCAGACGGTCGGTTTGATGCACAGCTTCATGAAATCTGGACAGCCCGGTCCGATTACCCGGTTATTGAGCTGTACCGATGAGCAGAAGAAGAACTACAGAGGCATGAATCTCGCTCCCACTTTCGAGGTTCCCTCTTGGAGCAGACATCCTAAGACCGGTGACTGGTATACCAACTACATTACTCTCTTCTCTCATTGAACATACTTAGGGCCTTGATGATTAAACCCACCTTGTTGAATTTAAAGCTAGGGATTAGATGTAATTCTTTTTTTGGTAGGTACCCAGCAATCAACAAACCTGTTGGAGTTCTTTACTGGCTTCAACACAGTGAAGATGCCAAGAATGTGGATTGGGTCGTTATTCTTGATGCTGACATGATCATTCGAGGTCCTATCATCCCATGGGAACTCGGTGCAGAAAGAGGAAGACCCTTTGCTGCTCATTACGGGTATTCATATTTACCTCTTCTTCAATCAAAACCTATATCTTAATTAAGCCTTTCTTTCATTGTTTCATCTCTATGATATAGCTACTTGGTGGGTTGCGATAACATCCTTGTGAGGTTGCACACAAAACATCCTCAACTCTGTGACAAAGTTGGCGGTCTTCTCGCTATGCATATCGATGATCTTCGGGTCTTGGCTCCTCTTTGGCTTTCTAAGACGGAAGAGGTTCGCCAAGACACAGCTCACTGGGCCACCAATATCACCGGAGATGTTTACGGCAAAGGTTGGATCAGTGAGATGTATGGCTACTCCTTCGGTGCTGCAGAAGTAATCTCAACACCTTCCTCCTCTTGCTCATCCTCTAATGATTACACTCTTCAGTACGTGTTTGATTTTGATTATAACCCTATGTGATTTTGCGTTTCATCCACAGGCAGGACTTAAGCACAAGATTAACGACGACTTAATGATATATCCCGGCTATGTTCCACGAGAAGGTGTTGAGCCTATTCTTATGCATTACGGTTTGCCTTTTTCGATCGGAAACTGGTCCTTCACTAAACTAGACCACCACGAAGACAATATAGTATATGATTGCAACCGTCTCTTCCCCGAGCCTCCATATCCAAGAGAGGTAACCTTTACAAGTTCTCCATTTCACGTCATGTATCTCTTATGGATGCAATTACTGACAAAACAGTTTTCATTCAATAGGTGAAAATGATGGAACCTGATACATATAAACGACGAGGTCTAATTTTGAGTCTGGAATGCATGAATACACTGAACGAGGGACTCATACTGCGTCACGCAGAAAATGGGTGTCCGAAACCAAAGTGGTCCAAATACTTGAGCTTTCTGAAGAGCAAAACTTTCATGGAGTTAACAAAGCCTAAACTGCTTGCACCAGGAAGTGTACATATCTTGCCAGACCAACACGAGCCGCCACCCGTTGATGAATTCAAAGGAACTTATCCAAAGATCCACACACTATTTTCTACGGAGTGCACGACTTATTTCGATTGGCAAACAGTCGGCTTCATGCACAGCTTCCGCCTAAGCGGCCAACCCGGAAATATCACTCGGCTTCTCAGTTGCACAGATGCAGATCTTAAAAACTATAAAGGTCATGACTTGGCCCCGACACATTATGTTCCTTCGATGAGCAGACATCCTCTCACAGGGGATTGGTAAGATTGACAGTTAAACCTCGGGTTTTGAAGTTATAACTTGATCTTTGTCTGATTTTGCTATGTTCTTGACTGAATCAGGTACCCGGCAATTAACAAACCGGCAGCTGTTGTCCATTGGCTTCACCACACGAACATTGATGCAGAGTACATAGTAATTCTGGATGCTGACATGATCCTCCGAGGACCCATCACTCCTTGGGAGTTTAAGGCAGCTCGAGGCCGACCAGTTTCAACTCCTTACGAGTAAAAATCTTGAGAAACAACAAATTTCTTTTTCTCTCATTTCCAATTTATAGATGATGCAGAAATCCCTTTTAACCGTCTCCCTTTCTTTTGTTTAGCTATCTTATTGGATGTGATAACGACCTTGCAAGACTTCACACGCGTAATCCTGAGGCTTGTGATAAAGTTGGTGGAGTCATCATAATGCACATAGAGGATCTCCGGAAATTCGCAATGTACTGGTTGCTTAAAACCCAGGAGGTTCGAGCAGACAAAGAACACTATGGGAAGGAGTTAACTGGGGATATATATGAATCCGGTTGGATCAGCGAAATGTACGGTTATTCATTTGGCGCTGCAGAGGTAATACTTATCACAATTCTTAACATTCTGTTCAATGTTTGGTCTCGAATAGGGTCTCTAAATACAACATTTGTGCAGCTGAATTTGCGGCATATCATAAGCAAAGACATCTTGATTTATCCTGGGTATGTTCCTGAACCTGGTGTTGACTATCGAGTTTTTCATTACGGTCTTGAGTTCAAAGTCGGAAATTGGAGCTTTGACAAGGCGAATTGGAGGAACACCGATCTGATCAACAAATGCTGGGCAAAGTTTCCGGAGCCGCCTAATCCGTCGGCAGTCCATGAAACAGACAATGATCTACGGCAAAGAGACCTTCTCAGCATTGAATGTGGACAGAAGCTGAACGAAGCTCTGTTTCTGCATCACAAGAGAAGGAATTGCCCTGAACCTGGATCTGAATCGACCGAGAAGATGTCGGTTTCGAGAAAAGTTGGTAAGATTGAAACGAAACAAGCCCAAGGAAGCGATGACTCAAAAGAGTCAAGTGGTTCGTCAGAGTCTGAAGGGAGATTCAGCACGTTGAAATTATGGGTGATCGCTCTGTGGTTGATCTCTGGAGTAGGGTTCTTGGTAGTGATGCTTTTGGTGTTCTCGACTCGTAAAGTCAGAGGAACAACAAGAGGGAAAGGTTACAGAAACAAGAGACGAACTTCATACTCGAACACGAATGATCGAGATAGATATGTTCGAAACACAGAAACCTGAGAAAGGAGAAAGGCTCCTTGATTCAAAAGTGTGGAAGGTTTCTGTTAGAGTCTGAGCATTGTGTAGATACATTTAAACCAAAGAGGCGAGACATTTTGCTCGAAAATCCCCAAAGTCATATAGTTTTCTTTGTATTCTTCTTTTTTCTTAAGATTTTCCAAATTCGTCTTCTATATTTCAAAACACCCAGGTGACCAAATATTAATTTGTACATGAAAATGTTGCGTCCGTGAGAGTCGAAATTTGTTTACCAGCAGTCTAATATGAAATTGTTTACCAATAAAATAAAAATCGAGCCGTATAAACGAGAGGGACCACGTTCTCTCTCCTGTACTGGTAATATAGTAAAATATCCATAAAGCTTCTTTTTTTCGCAAGAAATCAAAAGCCTGCAGTTTTTGAATTCAAATTTTAAACACCAAAAAGCTTTTTATACAACGGACAAAAATAATCCCAACTTCTTCTACCTTTTTCTTCTTTTTTTTTTTCTTCGACCACAAATATTATAAACAAATTTAGGATCTTTGGAGTTCACTTCACTGTCTGTAAAATTAGAGATCTTGTTCCAAAAGAATGGGAGAATCTGCTTGTCTCATGCAGCCATTCTCATATGCAGCTCCAGAGGTTAGTTAGTTAGTTAGTTAGTTAGTTAGCCCATGCTTTCTTCCATTTCATTTTCACAAAATCAGATGTTTTTCTTAGAAATTGTGAATTTTTTTTATTTATATTTCTTTTGACAAATTAAGCTCTCTGTTTCCTGTGTCTGTCTTTATAGGGAGATTCTCTTGTTGGTGCTTTAGGACAGTCTGTGTCCTTCGGGAGATTCATGTCGGAGAAACTTGACTGGGAAAAATGGTCTGCTTTCTCCACACAGAACCCTTACGTGGCGGAGGCAGAGAGATACTCAAAGCCCGGATCTGTTGCTCAGAAGAAAGCTTTCTTTGAAGCTCACTACAAGAAACTCGCTGCTGCAAGAAAAGCTGCTGCAGAAGAGGCTCTCTTGCTTCAACAGCAAATCCCTAAACCCCAACCAGAGAAGCTTCCGGTTCAACAAGATATCAATGGAGCTGGAAAGAAAGATTGGCTACCGGATCTTGAGATTCCAAGAGGATCTTTAGATGCTGCTCAAATGAAATTACTTGCAGCAAAACAAGGCGGATTTAGTAATAGACAATCTGATGAGAAAGAGAACTGTGGGATGGCTGAGTCAGAGATCAATGGCAAAGTTTCTTCAGGTCAAGAACAAGTGGAGGAGGAGACGCCTATACTAAAGGTATATTTATTTATCTGATTATTAATGATTATATTCAAAGTTTTCTTTCTCTCTTTGGCTTCTTTTGTTTCTTCATCTGTATCAGTCTTTGCAGAAGAAATCCAAAGATTCACAGCCAAAGAGCACTACAAAACCAAGAGTCTCTAAGTACAATTCATCGGAGAGGACTCCAAGTCAAAAGCCTAGCAACAAGAGCAGCTCTTACACTTTCACACCTGCAAAAGAGTTCAATAGATTGGTTTCCATCATACGGAAGATTGATGGGTCAAGAGCTTCTTCTTCTAAACCAACCAAAGACTGCAAAACGCCTCTCCGGACACCAACAAACAAGGTGCTTGCATTCTTTAAACAATGTTTCACTCAACCAATTGTGCTTATGCAATTGTGATTTCAGGTGTCTGCAAAGGGAACTGCTGAGGACTCCTTGTCCACACCTTTATCGAGTAACACAAGGTAAACACTGCTCAATAAACTCTTAAAAAGCTTCTGTGTGGTTAGACAAGTAATCAAGTGTCGCAGTAAGTGCAGAGGGAAGATAGCTCCTGATTCTTCTGCTAAGACTGGTCGAGGAAGATGGAATTTCCTCCCTGCGGAGTAAGAACTGATCTTAAACAAAAGTTTACTCAATCCAAATGTTAAACGTGTGCCTTTTTTTAACCAAGTTATTGGAAAACAAATGCAGGAGACCGAGCTGTTTTACACCGTTTGGCTTAAGAACAGAGGAGAGAGCAGAGAGAAGAAAAAAGGCAAGAAGAGCTTGAGAGGTTAAACAGATAAGAGATGATATTTGGTTTTCCTTGTCACTTACCATCATTTTACTGGTTCTCGATGTTACAGAAGCTAGAGGAGAAATTCAAAGCCATGGAGCCACAAAACCAGAAGCCGGAGGGGAGGAGTGTGGAGAAGGAAGAGAGTAAACTACGGCAAAGGTTATGCTTCAAGGCGAAGCCACTTCCGAATTTCTACAAACAGAGACCTAAGTCCACAGACCAAACTAAGAATGTCAAAAGATACTAGACATTGTTTCGTATCTGTGTGGTCTTTGTAGGCTCTGCTACAGTAGCAGAGAGGTGTTAAAGAAGTTGCTCATCATCTTTCAGAGATATGTATATTGCGCGGACTTAGCGCCTGTGGGGGAAAACCATCAAACCGTTTTGCCCCAAAGTTAGGTGGAATGGTTGACATATTTTGGTTTTTTTATTCCAAGATGAAATATTGAATTTTATTATATTGCATTGTATAATTGATATTTGTAAACTTGTTATTTATATATTTGGGCATAAACTGGAATCAGGATCTTCTTCTAACCCACATAAATATCCAATTTACAGTTTTGTCATTAAGATTAGAACAAAGGTGAGAGTAGAGGCAGCCAATGTGTGGTGCAATTTAGAAAGCAAATAAAAAAGAATAAAAAGGGGGCATTCCGAGAATTGAACTCGGGACCTCTCGCACCCTAAGCGAGAATCATACCACTAGACCAAATGCCCTCTTTTGAAAATGTTGTATTTCATTTAATCTCTAAGCAAAAAATATTAATTGACAACCAAAAAAGAATCAAAAACATTTGTAGGTACGTAATAATAATATAATAACGAACTCCATTCAATCTTTGATTATAATCGTCGTATATAGTATAGTGTAGTTAGAGTAGATACGGCCTCAACTCATATATAATGTAACACAAATATATGATTCCGTCCCAAGTTTTAAAAAAGAAAACTTAGAGAGAGAAGATGAAGAATCCGGCGGCGGCGACAGTGCCGGCGATGGAGAGCTTCACATTAGTCGTGGCGCCACTTTTGGGTGACTCGGCGGTGGGTCCATCGGATGAGGGTCCATCGGATTCGGGAGTAGGAGCCGGTGGGGAGGAGACGGTGGGTGCCTCGGCGGACTCACTGGGGCTGCCTGCTGAGTAATCGTCTTCGGGGGTGGGTTCCTCTGCAACAGGGGACGATGCTTTCGGTGCGGCGGCGGATGATTTGGGTGCAGCGGCCGGAGCCTTGGTTGGGCTGGCGGGGGATTTGGTCGGGGAGGCGGTGGGAGCAGCTGATGGTGCATCGGCGGCGAATGCGGTGGCCACGGCCAAAGCCAAAAGGGCAAATACGACAAATTGACGTGCCATTTTTTTTGTAATAAGATTAAACGGAGATAGATGTTCCAAAGCTAAAGCAGTATTTTTATTTTTATTTTTTCTGAATACTGCAAAAGCTTCAGATGAGAAAAGCAAGAGGACAATGAGACGGATTTATATGTTGTGAAATTTGAGAAATTTTAGGAGAATCGATGGATTTGAGAAGAAAATGGGCATCCATTAGCCTTTTTTTTTTTTTTTTTTTTTTGGCAAACTCCATTATTAGCCTTATTTTAGAAGTGTTTGTATACCTCATTTTTGTAGCAAAAATAGATCCTAAAATTGGATTTCTAGAAGAATGAAAAAGCCATAAATAATGAAGGTCCAGGTGTAGACAAATAGTAATATAACAAAAGTACATGCATATATACTGTAATTGTATCTTAATACATGACCGGTCTTATATGTACACAAAAATCTAAAACCATGTCTGTGTATCTAATTGACTTAAAATTCTTACTTACCACAAACACTAGAAACTAATAATCAAACATCAAAAAGCTCATTTAAAAACTGAGGATATTCAACGCCCCAATTAGTTGACAAAAGGTTGTTGATTTAAAAGGAGATAGATAGATAGATCCCAAATTGCATAAAGAAATTACAAATCAATATCACGGCCAAATGTTTTTGTTCGGTAATTAAACAACAGTTATGTACTCTTCATCTATACGTATTACATATATATGTGTGTCTGTGTGGATTTTACTCGGAGCGAACTCTATCCAACCTATCCACACTCTTCCTCCCCCTCTCAATCTGATGGGAGTTGTCAACGCTCTTCCGAGTCTTGTCATGGCAGTCAACGCTCCTCCGGGAGCCATCAAGATGATCAAAAGAGATCTTGAGCTTGCTGCTACTCTTCTTGGACTGACTCTTTGGTGGCTTCTCTCTCTCTCTACGCTCCGTGCTCTGCCTCGGCTTCACTCGCCTGTCCATACTTTTCCTCGGGGGAGCATGAGCATCATCTCTCACGCTCTCTGATTGGTCGCTGCTCATCCTCGGACAAGGTAATCTCTCAACTGTTGCTATGAATTTCTTTAGGTGTTTGATGTATTCAGGGTAATGTTCAAGATCACAGTGGTTCCCTCCTTTCACCCACAGCGGCTCGTACTTGTCTTTGCAGAGTTCCCATAGTTGTTTCCCATGAGAACAATCCACTACTTGATCCGAAGTTCCCTGCACATTTTTAAAACCCGGAAAACGTTTGAATCCAAAAAGCTTGCAACTTAAGCGAGAACGCATTTATCTGAAACCTGACTTACATGAACGATGAGAACAGGGCAATCGACATATGGGATCTTGTCAATATTCTGCGGAAAAACCACATTACGTTACAGCTTGGAGAATTCATAGAATAAAATTGCAAGTATTCTATATACAGTACCTTGTAGATATCGAACCAGTAGGTTTTCTTGACGGAGTACATGACTCTTAAACCGGAGAGAATTGGGCTGTGAAGGACGACGGCTCTCAAATGAGGCAATCGAGAAGCAAGATCTAAAGTGGGACCGCTTCCTACAGATTGGCCGTAGAGGATGACATCTTCCTGCTTAGAGCCGAAGGTTTCTTCAAGACACTTATAAACAGCTTCGATATCAGCATACGTGTTATGCTCACTAGCCTTCAATATCATTTAAGAGAAACAAATTAGTCTTGTTAGAACTCAAATGATTCATATCATCACAAGACGACAGTCATCGATCGATCATGGGTAAAGGACAAACCTTTCCACTTGATTGTCCATACCCAGAGTAATCGTATCTGCAATTGAAGTATCAAAGACTGAATGATTCGAAGCAGATCTTCTTTAAAATTAAGAATCCTATCTAGAAACATAAGAAACAAAAGAATCCTAGACACCAAATCAAAAGAGACATACCCCATGAGATTAACCTTGAGATGGATGCTAAGCTCGATGAAGAGCTCATACATCTGTCCGAGATCGGCGGCGTTTCCATGAGAGTAGAGGAGCGTGGAGGTAGCCATGGGGTGCCTCACGTACATACCCACGATCTCCGTGCCTCTCCGGGTCTCAAGCTTTACGATTTCTACGTTTTCGCGGTGGGGGAAAGGGCTTAGAAGCAACAGTCCCGTGAGCTCGTCTGTCACCACCTTGTAAGACGGCGGACTCGGCGGGAAGAAGGCGAACTTCGCCGCCACCGATGACGTCACCCCTCCCATCTCCTTCCTTCCTTCCTCACTCCGTCTCTACCTACGCACCTACCATTTCGTTTGCTTTATTGTGCTTCTCAAATTTTTGAGATTGGAGCTTTTCTTTCTTGGGAACAGAGAGAGAGAGACAAAGAGAGAGTGTGTTAAGCAATAACAAGTGGCTTTTTATCTCTCATTACACTCTCCTGTGTTTCTTTTTCATAATAACAAAATTACTTTTGATTAAGATAATAACTAGGGATTTGCCCGTGCCATAATGACACGGAAGGAATGTACTTTATACGTTTAATTTGGTATTGTGTAAAAAATTAAGAATAACTTTGGTGATGGTTTAATTATGCTTAATTGTTGAGATTGTAGAAAATTGTATATAATGGCATGGAAATATGTAAAGTATTACGGAAAAAATTAAATTTTGGTTTTGTTTTAATAATTGAGCTTTTTATACATACGTTTATATTGGTTTATAATTTGGTTATATATTTTGTAGTGTTTGTTTATTTATAATGCGTTTTAATGTTTACTTCCTTTGAATTATTTAATCTGAAAATTATTTAACGTAATATTAAATGACCAATAAATATAATTTTCTAAAATTAGAGTTATTACAATTTAATAATAAATAAATGTATATCATATTATAACCAAATAAAAATAACATGAAGTTAAAATAATAAAATAAATAAATTTTAAAAATGATAAATCGGACCATACAATAAAACTAAAAAAAAAATTGTCCTTCAAATCATTAATATAAATAAAAATTCTCCAAGACTGTAGTTAAAATAAAATAATAAGAAATTTAAGACATCGAAAACGTGATTTAACAATTTCTTTACTAAATAGCGTATCTTGAATTTTCAGTCAAATATGATGATAATGATGGTGATGGTGATGAAATCTCTTTTTCGATTTCCAAATTTCGGTCCCGTTTCTCTTCCCGTAAAATCTCTTCCTAAATCTCTGGTTCCATCTCATCCCGTTCTCGTCCCTGATTTAAATTCGGACATAAATGAACCTCCTTTTTTTATTTATAAATTTTCTCCTATAAAATTTTATCCTAAAATTCTGATCATGTCATGTCTTATCCTGTTTCCGTTCCGGATTTTAAATGGGACATAAGTAAAATCTCCTTTTCGATTTCTAAATTTCCTTCTCCGATCTATTCCCGTAAAATCCCTTCCTAAATTTATGTTCCCGTTCAGTCTCATCTCGTTCATGTCTCGGATTTTACCTCGGACATAAATAAAATCTTTCTTTTTCGATTTCCAAATTTGCTCTGTAAATTTTCCGTCTAAAAACGTGAGTCAAAAAATTCCCGCAAAATAAAAATTTAATAGGTAAAAAATATCTGCCAAAAAAATATGAATCCGTAAATTTTCCGCCAAAAACGTGATTTCACAATTTCTTTATTAAATAGTGTATCTAGAATTTTCAGTCAAATATGATGATAATGATGGTGATGGTGATGGAATCTCTTTTTCGATTTCCAAATTTAGGTCCCGTTTCTGTTCCCGTAAAATCTCTTCCTAAATTTTTGGTTTAATCTCATCCCGTTCTCGTCCCTGATTTAAATTCGGACATAAATGAACCTCTTTTTTATTTATAAATTTTCTCCTTTAAAATTTTATCCTAAAATCATGATCATGCCATGTCTCATTTTGTTCCCGTCCCGGATTTTAAATGGGACATAAGTAAAATCAGACTTTCCATTTCTAAATTTCTTTCTCTTGGACAGCTTCAGCAGTATCTCGCAGCTGAATTTTGAGGGCCTTGTTCTCCTTTTTCAAGAACTCTCTTTCTTTCTCCTTCTCAGCGCTAATGGCAGTAAGCTCAACAGAGAAAGCTTTTGCAAAACGCTTCCCATGGCGACCTTTCACAGCAGCTTTAGCCACCGCTTTCTTCACATCGACTATTCCTGCCATCGTCACACTATGCCTCTCAGCTAATTGATCATAATTCTCCTGTAGTTCTGTGTACTGCTCGATGAATCTACTGTGACCAAACATAGCTCTACGAAGAGCGTCATTTAACTCCTATGTCGCCATTTTCACCTTTTTGATAAAATAGCGTCATTTGACATCTTAGATTCCTAAAATAGCGTCATTTAACTGTTGAACACACAACCATTAGTTTATATATATATTTATGGTTATAAATCTTGCACCCCATGAAAACTGAAGCATTAAATCTAAGATGTCCCACGTCCCTGATATCCATAAGAAAAAAACCAAAATGCCATCATACAATCAAATATCAACCTAATAACAATCAATACAAAGTGTAAGATTTATTTGTGTAAAATACCTAAATTATGTTGAAAATCTAAACAAAATTAACTTACAGTCTTGCAAGAAAACATACCCTTTGTTAAAAACTGAAACTTGAGTTTTGCATTATCTTATTTAGAATAGATGCTAAAACATTCAAACCCAAAAGACTTACAAAGTATGAACACATTAATACCATACACAAAAAAACGTTTCTTGAAGATCCTCACACTGATGGAAAAAAAGTTAACTGAACAATACGTAGCCATTGAAACACCTGCAAATCATATAAGATTAGTCACACATTTTTCAATTAATTTGACAAAAAAATCTAGATCAGAAGATTAGTCATACCTCATAAAATTAATAAAGAATACTTTCATGATTATATACCCACATCATGATAACCTGAGAGGAAAGAAAAAACAATGTTAGAAAGGAAAATCTATGCAGGAAATAAATCATGAATGAGATGACAACCGAAAAATGATCTAAATGGAGATGCTTAAACTTAATATTTATAGTGTGATGTGGTAGTATAATAAATATTAAGAAGGTTTCAAATTAGAGGTGGATTTTATTTTTTGAATTACAAAGGAATATATTTAACACTAATACGCAAGATCACCGGGATTGTAAAAAGATTTTATGTGAGGTAATTATTGAATTGATTGAATGCAAGATTTATACAATAGAAAAAAAAAAGATTTATACTATCAAAGATTACATATCATTGTAAAGGCATATGACATGAATATGCCATGTGCACATTTTGTTATTTGAAGTAAATAATTAGAATAAATTATTATCTTATAAAAATGTGAAATAAATAGCTTATACGAATCAATCCAGTAGCACAAAAAAAGGAAAAAAAAAATAATTACCATTGCCATTTGTTACGAAATCTTAACTGAATAACTCTTATAATAGGTTATTTATATCTTATACAATATTCCTTAAAGATATCGATAATTATTCTTTTTAATATGTTTTCATATGTACGCACTCTATTCATTAACGTAATTTAATCCATTTCCTAATTAGTTATGCGAAAGAATAATTATTAGAGCGACATAATAGGGAAGAATTTAAGATGCGAATAACAACTTCAAATTTTGTAAAGTTCGTTTTACTATGACTGAGGAAAATTAGGGATTATATAGTTAATGTTTCTAGATTTATCCATTGTCAAAAATTCGTTTATGATACAACTAAAATCAAAATTGATATATCCATATTAAATGGATGATCCAAACTAATTGATAAAATTGATTTAATTTCAGGTAATTAAAAAAACAAATTGATTCTTAGTTTTATTCATCGATTGAGTAATTTCCGTTTTCAAAGTTTCGAATCACAACATATGCAGTAAAAATGTATATTTTTATTAATCATATGTATTATATGATAATTTAAAATAATCATAACTAATTATAATTTTAAAATTTATATATATTAAATAATCGGTTATAGGTGTTAAATACAAATATTTCGGATATTTTTATTTCCATAATTATTTTATATAATCTCAAATTTTCCATTTTGTATAAATTTTAAATAATATCAATAAAAATAATATTAATATATAATTTAAACCTATGCATAATGGAACTTGATATGTAGATAATTTTATTTTATGATTTATAGAAAAATTAAAAATAAAAAATAACAACATATACACTATTTTATTAATAATTTAAAGTATGGAGTATTAGGTATATTATAAAAAAAATGTGAACGAAAATATTTTTTGAATCGCTTTATCCTTCCCTCGCTAAAGAACATTATTTATTATCAATTTAAAAAGATATTTTGTTTATTTATTATCCGACGGCTGTGAAGGATTAAATCAGACGGTTGAAAATAATTGTGCTTAATATAATTATCAATTTCCTATTAAAGCTTGGGGTAGTTTTGTGAGAAGTTTTAAAATTCAGGGTTTTAATGAATGTAATTCTTACAAACTTATAAGTTGTTTAAGGGAAGTGACTTCCCAAATAATAGTATAGATGTGACTACTAATCTAATGTAGTACTTTATGTAGAGGTTTAGCTACGGTTACCGCCGTATCTATCAGAGTTTTTACGTTAATATTTTTACTCTGCTTATAGAAATATAGGAATTTTGATCTGAAAATTTATCCTTAAAATCATAATACGCATTGTATTTTATATATTCTGAACTCATAGTTAAAGTGCATAGACCCCGGAGTATTTGAAACTCGGATGTTTCAGACATGGAATGTTTCTTTTCATACATTTTCAGCTGGATACTTTGAGCTAAGTTGATGGGACAAATAACGGATTTGTTACTAAACTAGTAGTACTTGATTATCGATTATTAGATACTCCATTTATTTACCGGACGGCTAATCCAATAAATTATGTACCTAATTTTCATTCATAGCAGATATCGGAAACTGAACGAATAATATAAATGTGTCACCCCTAATTTATGTATCAAAGTCAAGTAGAAGTGCACAGACTATTAAAAATAGCTTTTGTCCTCCACGAAAAAGGGTTTAGATATAATAATTCAAGAGTACAGTAGACTTCCGATAAATTTTTTCCTAAGACAGAACAAGGTGGACAATAGCATGTGGGATGATGGTTGGTTGATAATTAGATTTTTTTTTAAAAAAAAACCATATATAGGTTATGATTAGACATATGCGATATATTGACATATACTTAACTTTTTGCCTTGATTTAGACTACTCCATCAAATTACTCTGTGAAAGATAAGATACCCAAAAAAAAATATGAAAGTACTTTCGAAAGAAGGAAGTTATGGATTTGTGTTCTAAGAATAAAAAACTAGCCCAAAACGATTAGAGTAATTTATTATGTGTTATGTGTATAGTAACAATTCATACTTTATCAGGAATTAAGCTAAATTATTTGAAGATGGACCACACATGAGAAGAAGATATGGATCAAAACAAGGAAATTAAAACATTATACTGACGACATGAGGGGCACACTGAAATGCTATAATTCAATGGACAAGAAAATGAGATATCAACAACTAACACAAAAAACATTTATAAGAAGATAAGCCAATAAATGACAAATGATAAAATTAGAAAATGATAAGAATATATAAGTAACAGTAAGTAAAAATTAATAGTAAAACATGAGAAACTAGAAAGAATAAAAAGGAGTATGTTGGTGTCCTTCATGGGGCCGGGGTCCTTTAAATAAAGTGAACTTAGAAACATTATAACTTTATATAAGAAGGGCGAAATTAAAGCAAATAATGAATTTCCAAGTGGTGGGTCTTCATTCACCCATCTTTGACAGATTCAAAAATGTTGTTTTTATCAAGAAAAAACTTGAACTTGTTTATTACTGAAAATTATTAGGCAATACAACTTCAATCGAACATGTCCACAAAGGCCAAACCACACATGGACTGGCCACTTGTCATACAAAGACATTAAAATTCAGAAATTATTATGAATTAAGTATATTGAAAATTCAAATTACTTATAAAAGAAAAGAAGAAGCGGGAAGAGGAGTAGCATTTAGAAGTTATAGTTCTCGTCTTGGTGGAGCTTTTCATCGTGACAACAAGCGAAGCTCATGTACTTCTCCATCGGACGGTGACACTCGAAGCAATTCATCTTCTCCGGAATCCGACCGCTCCGAGCAGTGATGTGGAAATCAAAGTGGCCACAAGGTTTTCCGGTTTCGCGGAGAATCTCATCGTGGTGGTGGTCGTACATGGCTTTGGTGTAGCCTTTGGTCGGAACGTGAGTTTTCCAGGTGCGGTCGTAAACGGCCACAGTCCTCTCTATGGCACCGTGAGCGATCATCACAATCTCAGCTCCTTTGCTCAGCAGTGCCCATCCTCCTAGCTTGTCGTAGCTCAGTATTTTCTTGATTCCTTGCATCACCTAATGAGTTTCCCAAAAATAAGAGTTTATCAAAAAAAGAGTTTCCCAAAAAAAAAGAGTTTCCCAAAAAAAAGAGTTTATCAAAAAAAAGAGTTTTCCAAAAAAAAGAGTTTATCAAAAAAAAGAGTTTCCCAAAACGTCACCGTTTTCAAAAACACTCTTTGAGTAATTCATTAGCCAAAACCCTAGTAGTCTCCTGTGTGTGGTACTTACCTCGTCGTGATCATCGGCTTTATCGAGTTGAATCTTGGAGTACAACATGCTCTCGAGCCTTGTCCAGAAGAACCACATCAAGGCAGGCTCGGCCCAGCTATGGCTCATGTTTTCAGACCTGACTGCTTCACTGATCCGCCTGATTTGTTCCCTGTGGCTATGGTTTCGTTTTCCCACATAAGCCATCTCCAGATTCACGTTGGAATCTTTCGCCGTTGCTTTGGCCGCCATTGTGAATCTCTTTATCCACTCCAAGTCATCTCCTCCGTACAAGAAAATGTAATTATCCGGGTTTATCTGTAATGGTCACAAGCAAATAAAACCCATATATCAATCAGGCGTTGATCTTGAATGAATAAAATGTAGGTCAAACTAAGCCAGCCGAGACTTTTGAAGTACCCAGTTGAAAATGACAGAGTCGATGCCATCGACGATGAGGTTAACGGAAAAAGTCTCTCTCCTCCAGAGCTCCTCCTCACGAGCTCTAGTGAAAGGGAAAGCTTCAGTTCCCCAAATCCAGATCATGTGAAGCGCATTAAGGCTAGCCTCATTGCCTTGTGGATCAATCACCACAAGTATCGGCTTGTTCATGAAATGCCATCTCCCTCTCACAAACTCCACCACATGTCTCTCTATCAGCTTCGGGCTATCCACTGTGTACCTAACCACCCATAAACTTCAATTTTCTCCATCTTTCAAACTAACATTACATGTGTTTTCAATGTGTTACCTACCATGGCATAGGTTCACGGAGAGCCTCAAATTTCTTCTGTAGACTCGGAGATCTTTCATAATCTTCTATAGGATCCACGATTGGGACCCAGATAACCTCGTACGGCATATGACTCTTACCGTCCACTCCCACCAAATTCCTCCTTGACTCTGTGTAGATTTGCTCGAAAATCGATAGCTCATCTTGTAGTATGTTGAGATCAGAGATGAGCAACAACACTGTCTTCCTCCTCAGCACATCCAAGTGAACCTGCAACATTCATATATAATAGATCCCTGCAGAGATTACTCAACTGAACTGTTTACATTAATGAACTTTAATATACATATCTAACACACAAACCTTTCTCTTGGTCATCCCATCTTGCAGTGGAGTGATGTGGGGTTTGGGATGAATCAAGGCCGTCAGAATCTTCATGTTATCAATGTGAGTGGTGTCGAATAGAGAATGCAACGCCTTTAAGGATTCTGAGCTCCTCTGCTTCTCTGCAAATTGATTGCACTTCTTTGTCAGTTAAGAAACAGAGTCATGAATAGCTGTTGAATGGGACGGAACAGACCTATGTGACGGTAACAAAGCCTCAAGGTCTCAGAGAGATGGTCATGAATGTTCTTTAGCTTGTTAGCTAACATCGATGTTTCCCATAAATCCATTTGAGTGTTCATCATCCTGATATATAAAGCGTTAGCGGGTGGTCATAAAACACAATAAAAAAAGACGAATTTAACTATATCCTACTCGTGTCCCATGGCAGTGATCATGTTTATCTGAGAGATGCAAGCCACGACGCTTCTTATGGTCCAATATACAGCAATTGGGATTGTAGAGAGGATTCTCGACAGCTGAGGAACTTCTGGTGTAATGTACCGATCAGGTAACTCGCTGAGTTCCACTACACATGCCGTGACACTCTTCATCTCTCGGATGAGATCGTTGAGCCCTTGGGACACAGACTCGAGGGTCACTCTGTTCTGAACAGGGACGAGCTTTAGCATAGCTAGGGACTTAGCAAGCTGGTTCTTTGAGTAGAACTGGACCAGAAGCCAGAATTCTCCGTAGTTCAATGCGAATGCGGCTAGAGTCAGGACGAGCTTGCCGTCCCAGTGGAAGCTCGAGAGGTGTTCGAATACTGACATTGTGATCTCGTGTGCGTCTGATCCCGTCAGAGACTTGTAGGCTATCTGAAAAGAAACAGAAAGAAGCACGTAAATATTGTGAATTATATATGTTCCAAGCTAGGTTGCTGGTGGTTACGTGTACAACAAAACTTAGAGAGTGCGGTTTTATAGCATCTGAATTATGATTCATTATTTCAATATAACCACGATGATCGATCGTAGGGGCCAGTGCCGGCTCATAGAATTTATAGGCCTCAGGGCAGAATTTTAAAATAGACCCCTTTAAATAGAAGATAATGCAAACAAATTTAAAAAACAATAAAAACTCTCATTAAAAAATTGGTGTTTAGAAAAGCCAAATTTAATGGGCTCACGAAAACTTTTTTTTTTGCTGTGTATAGTCTTTAAATGGGCCTCAGAATATTTTTTGTTTGCTCTCTATATGTTTTCTTTATATGGGTATAGAACTTGTTATTTTTAATATAAATATATGTATATAATTAACTAAAAAAAAAATTGTGGGCCCCACATTATGTGGGGCCCTGGGGCTGTGCACTGATTGTCCTCCCCTCTAAGCCGGCCCTGGTAGGGGCACGTCTTAATCGAACTGGAATTCAAACTGACATTATTTTATAAATTGATCGATTTCATATATATATCCTGAAACTGGACAAAACTATACCTATAATTTAATTAGCCTGAACAAAACCTAATTATAACTTGGATGTTATTTTGGTGAGCCAAACGAGTCTAGACAGAGAATAACTTGAATTGAATCAAATATACCTCGCAGGCGACGCGATCGATAGCATAGGAGACACTATCAAGGACGCTCATCATGCTTGACTGCATCAGTTTATCCTCAGTGGGCAATGGAAGCATCTGCAAAATCAAAGCTGAGAACATAAAGAACAAGATCATACAAGAATGAAATTGACTGCGTGTAAGAATACTGACGGCAGCGTTGGTGTCTTCAGAGTCAAGAGTGGCACGATCGAGGATATCTTCAACGAGAGAAAGAAGGCCACGCACTTGGACTTCGCGAGCATCTGGGGAGTGAGTGTGTTGGATCAGTTTCAGCATCATGTTGTCGTCCGATGACATCGCCAGTCCCGTCGCCTGTATCATCTCCGTCGCCGGAGTCTTACCGGTCGCACTGTTGTGACCCGCCAGTTGCTGAGCGTGCTGGGACTTGATCAGCGACTCCATTCTTGGTTTGGTAACTTGTGAGAGGGTTGAGATCAAGAAGAGGCAGTTTTTATTGGTTTGTGTGTGTTGTGCTATGTGAGGTGTTAGCCTTAAATACTCACCAAAGTTAAGGGTGGAGGAAATTGAGAATCGACTTCTTTGCTTCTGGAACAATTAAAATAAATCTACAAGAATATCGATAATTAAAAAACTCTTGCTTTTCTTTTTTGGTGGCTTATAATAGAAGAATTAATGCTTTTAATGAGATATAGTTCCCATCCACGTGAATGTCGTTAGTACGATAAAGTATATATAAATAAAAGACTAATACTCTTGTGAATTATAAGCCTGCTTGTACAGGAATAGAGTAAATAAAAACTAGTACTAATCATAATATGTAGAGATCACTTTTCTGAAAAAAGGTCACCAAATTAAAATGTTGCGAGATACTCTTTGTGTGTTATTGACTTCGAATTCATTTAAGACTAAACGTGGATCAAAGCAATAAAAATTAAACATTTACACGATTTTAATATTACTACATATGATTTTTAAATTCTCATTGCCTATTAGAAGTTTAGATCCTAAAATATATTAATTTTTGTCATTTTTTCGTGAGGTTGGAGATGATCAGATGAACTCCTCACTTTTCTCCATCCCATAGAGATTTAACTACTAATTTAATCAGAGATTTTCCCAATCTAGTAGCTTCTAATTTAATGTGTCGACGGCTTCAAATCCAGGCTTCCGGCTCTGCATCTTACACATGTTTAAAACCTATCTATTTGTAGATGGATTTACGGAATGATATCAAAAGTCTACTCTCATGCATGCTCTATATTTTTCTTCAAGGTTTTGTGTGATCATATCAAATTTCAGACTAAAAGCTATATTTATTATGTGAATTTTATATTAGTCGACTTTGTTTATTAATCTTATATCTTAATTAACCAACACAATGATGATCACTGGACTACCATTTAATTTTCGCATTTTAATGTTACTAAGGGACATAAAAAAACAAAACACATTTTGTTTGCTACTTTGCTTTGATTCTTATGTTACTTCTCCTCATTCCATAGAATTTTATGGCTTCTGTCATTTACTTTTTATTTACTTTATATAGATTGTATCTCATACTCAGAAAATGGCATCAAGAGTGAAGTGAACAAAAGGGTGTGAGGTTAGATTCTTTGCTCTCTTTTGGGTAAAACTATGGAATTTCTTAAGTTCAATGATATAGCTAGGATAAGGCATTAAGGCTTAAAAAAGCAAAACAAGAGTAACTAAGATAAGATATGTGGAAGCCCCTTGCTCCAGTGGTTGACCAAGGGTTGATTAATGCTTCTACACCAGGAGGTCTGGGGTTCGAGCCTCAGATATTGCGATTTATTGGTGGAAGTCTCACCGGAAGGTCTGGGTTTCAATTCCCGGAGAGCGTGTCTTATCGGTGATTTATGGAATTTAAAAAATGAGTCAAGTTTACATGAGATTTTCAGCATGGTGCTGGTGCAACCACTGGATATAGATCTCTATAGAGGCAGGAGGTGTAATAATTCTTTTAATTAATCAGTGTTAAAAAAAAGAATTAAATTTGTACTTTTCGAGTTTGGATTAAATTTGTTGTTTCCATACGAAACAAATTCTGCTATCTCACCAATAGAAAGTACGTGTAAGAACTTCTTCTAAATTAAATCCAATGTATGCAGTATTCGGAACGTATTGATGTTATGGAAGATTTTACTTTTAAATTAACCATATATTGGCTAGGAATTGCTGATTTATCGTTTAATTTGTATTCCCCCTTCCATATTAATTTGGTTCTTGGCAAATGAAATACATCAATCAGTAGTATCATATCGTTTTTTTTTTTTTTTAAAATGTAGACTAACACCTTTATCTTTCTATATATTGGATATATAATATGTGATTTGGACTCTAACCTTACATACAGTAAAACCTCTATAAATTAATACTCGATAAATTAATAACCTCTATAAATTAATAATTTTCTCCGGTCCCGAGTTGGGACTAGTGTAAATTTTGATACAATTCGATAAAATAATAAGATAATAATTTTTTTGAAAATCCTATGTAAATATATGGTCCCATTAATACTATAAATTAATAATTTTATAAATATATCAAAATATATTTATAGATATGTTATATATGAAAACATTTAGTGAAATATGACTCTTGTGTTGTTTGTTTTTTCTGGAATTTGCATTAGTTTTTGTTAAAATTCCTTTATAGTATTTTCATTGCATCAAAAAGTTTGATATTATTTAGATATGATAATTATTTTCTTACTTGTAATTGATTCCAGAAGAGTATTAATTATAAAAAAAAAAACTTAATTTTTAAGTATATTTTTTTAAAAATTATGAAATAAGGCAATTCTCTCTATAAATTAATAAACTATTAATTTATGGATAAATTAATACATGTATAAATTAATAAAATTTTGTGGTCCCAACACTATTAATTTATAGAGGTTTTACTGTATCTCATATATATTATTTAATTGTTTAAAGATAATAATGTGTGAAAAAGAAATATAAAATTGTAGTGTTGCGGAATTCTTGTAGTGTGCATGGCGGATAATGTACAAACATAAAGTGATGACTAAATTAATTTATTTATTTAGACTTAAAAGACTGTTCATCTTTTGATTGATCCTCTTTAGTTTGCCTAGTTTCATATCAAAAAGCTAAACGTCTGCTTTCTATTAATCACTTTCATAAAGACCAAGCTTTAATTAATGTCCCATTAGAAAGTCTATCACAGACAAAAAAAAAATTAAAGGAAGAAAACTCAGTTAAGGATCGAGGAATCAACAGAGAGGCAATACTCAATCAGTCCATTGTTCTAGAAGCTTTATTTTCGAAATCTCAAACACACAAATTTTATTACAAAGAAGACTCTGTTTTAGTAGAGCAGAAGCAGCACAACAACAACAATATGCAACAAGGAGAGAAAAAAATAAAAAGACACAAACTTTAGTTTTATTGGAACAAGTTGATGGCATCCGAATCAAATTGTGCCCCCATATTCTGGGATCTCATTCAAGGCAGCATTGGTACAAGTAATACTTTTCCATGGTCCTACGGCACTCGGTGCACTCGACCTCATTGGGTATAATCCCAGCAGTCTCAGGAAGCATGAACCTTGTGCAGTGATGTGGCGGGAGACGCATTAAGAGATGATCATTGAGTGCTGTGAGAAAACCCTTTGTGGGAATGTTGACTTCCCATTCGTCGTACTCAGCCAAACCCTTGGAAAACAAGTTCCCTTTGGCTCGTACCATCAAGTCCGAAGCTTTACTCACCAGTCCCCATCCATCTCCTTCCCCTCCATAACCTAACATAGCAACGACTTCTTGCAGAACAAGGTCCTTTTCCTCTTCTTTGAATCCTTCTTTAAACCCTTCCCTCCCCTTGGTTCCTCGGGCCTTCAGCATCCTTTGCTTCGATTCCCACATGCTCTCGATCCTCGTCCAGAAAAACCAGATCTGGAACAAGTCCGGCAGCGTATGGCTGAGGTTTTCATCACGGATTGTGTTTATTATCGGCTGGATTCCGTTCTTAGGGTTTCTTTTCCCCACATAAACCATCTCGAGTTGAATGTTTGCGGCCTTGGCTACATTACGCCAGAGACTCGTGAAGTTTTTGATCCATTGCAGATCTTCTCCTCCATAGAGACATATGTATTTTCCATCAAGAAGCTGATATATAAAAACATCACCAAACAATCGATTTTTCAGGTTACTTGTAACACAGGAAACATAAAAGTACTCTGTTTGGTTTTTTCAATCAAGAAAACCTGGTTTAAGGAATGAGGATCAGTGCCATCAATCAAGAACTCAAGATTCCACTCCTGTTCGCTCCATAGATCACGTTCCCTAGAGGTCGTGAAAGGGTGCGCAAAAGGTTGCCAGATCCAGACCATAGGAAAAGCGTTGGTCGACATAACTTGACCTTTGGGATCAAGTGCAACGAGTATAGGCCTGTTCTTGAATCCCCACCATTCTCTCACAAACCTCATCGCGGCTCGTCTTAACTTCCGAGGCTCTCCAAGAACGTACCACCTCATGTTTAAATGAAGTGCCTCGAACTTGGCATCGTCAGCTTCTGTCCAGGAATCTTGAATTGGAACCCATAGAATCTCGAATGATTGCTGCCATGCTTCTGTGTAGAGCGATTCCAGGATGTAGAGCTCTTTCTCGATGTTTTCTAGGTTTGATACAAGAAGCAGCACGTGCTTTTGGGTGAGCACGTTGATCCCAACCTGGTTAATGTTGACAACAGATCAGACACTGACAAGAGACATAAAGGAGAGGCAGAGATTTAAGGAGATTTTACGCGTCTCTTTGAAACACCAGCTCCGTGGTAAAGAAAATCAATGGGTCTGAGAAGACGAAGCAGAGGAGGAACAACGTCGACGTGAATGATAGTAGTGAACGTCTGAATAAGTTCTTGGTACTCTTCTTCGATTATACCATCCTCTGTAACAGAGCAAAGAAAGAGCTTGAGAACAGAGAAACAAAGAGAAAGACAGAGAGAGAGCATAAAATGAGGTCTTGTTGCTTAGAAATCTCACCGATGGTCGATTCACTCTTCTTGAGTTGCTCTTTCAGGTAAGCATTGATCTTCCTCAGCCTTTCACTATTCTCATGTATCTCCGAAACTTCCATAAACGACATAATTTGACTGCAAACCCAAATGAGAAGCTTTTAAAAGTTTTTCCTTGAAGTTGAAGAAAGCCTAGAAATCGGAAACAAAAATAACTTACTCCTGCTTGAAACCACTGGCCCCACTGATGTGAGAAGCGCATATCAAAACGCAGCGAACAATCCAATAAACCGCAGTGGGGACATGGTCGGTAAACGCGGCTGTGATGTGGTTAGGTGGGAGTTGATAGATCAGGATGATGGTAGTGGTGAGATCAACCATGTCTTGCATCAGAGTCCGGGTCTTGTCGAGACGCTGGTGCAGATTGTTCTGCCTAGAGAAGATGCTAGGGAGCTGTTTGATGAGAGCCAGAGATTTAGTGAGCTGATTTGTTGCGTGTGTCTCCGCAAGGAGGAGAAAAACGCCGTATTTCACGGCCAAAGCAGCTAGGACAAGGACTAGCTTAGCATCCCAACGGTATTTGGAGAGCAGAGACAGAACAGAGAACGTCGTTGTATTGCGACTGTCTAAATGATGCCCTGATGTCATCATACCGTGAGACTCACCGCCATGGAGACATTTGCAGTCGATCTGTGTCAGAGACATTGATACTTAGAAACGGAGTCAAATGTTAAAACATGAAAGCTTCATATATACCTCGCAAGAGATTTGATCGATGAGATCCGCAAAAGTTTCAAAGGAGGTATGATCAGCGTAGTCCTTGAACACGAGTGACGGCTGCATAAGTTTGAATGAAATGATCAATGTTTCTGAATTAATGAGGATTAGTTGTTGCACAAGAAACTAAACCTTAGGAGCAGAGGAGTCAATGGATGGGACATGAGACTTGAAGATGTCATCAACAACGGAGAGAAGTGATTTGACATCGAAAATGATCATGTCTGGACTATGAGTCTTCAAGACTTTATCAGCCATGACACGGTCATCGGAGAGTGAAAACATGGGTCTTCCATTTCTATGGAAAGCTTGTTTCTTTCCAGGTCCAAATCTTCCACCGAGCGAATTGTGACCCAATGATCTCGGAACCAACGAATGTCGGGCATTAGCATCGAGGACATCCTCAGACGGATGAGGAGGATGATGTGCAGTCTTAGGGACAATGGAACCGAGCTTTTCGGTCTCATGACCCATCACCTTATTATGTTCTGCAGGAGCTGCAACATGGTGATCATCTGTTTGGTCCCCAAAGGGTCTGTCTTCGTGAGTTCGCGGTGCTAAGGGACGCCTCTCGCCTGAGTTATCAGCCAGCTTCTGCTCGGCGGATCTTGGGATAAGAGAGACCCTTTTGAGAGGGTCGGCCGCTGGGAGGGATTTTGGGTTTAACTGGAAGCGTTGGGCCATATTGGCGAGAAGCTGAGAAATACAGGATTTTAATGTATGTGAAGGATCTAATGTGTTGTGGTGAATGATTGAGTTAATATCCATGTGTGTGTATATATATAGGTGAAAAAAGTTAAAAAAAATAAAGTGGCAACTTTGAATCAACTTCTTTGCTTCAATAATTTGTTTTGTGTCTTTTACACTTCCATACACAAATTTTCCTTAAATCGATAATTCATAGTAATTCATTATTTTGATAATACAAGACTTAATTTCAGGTCTTGGATTATAATTTTCGTAAACAAGAAATCAGCTGTTGATATATTTGGTAGATCTATAAAACATCTCTAACGTAACGTGTTGGATTCCGAGTCTTAATACATGCAACAGTCCCCCCAGCTGGTCTCATTGTTTTTGTGAATAGTGAAAACTTTTAATATATTTTGAAAACTATCTAAAACTTTTTTGATAACCAATATCGAAGAACTTTAATATTTCATGCGAAGTTCTTTTGACAAACATAACCAAATTTATTATACATGCATGCAGCAGCTACTTAAGAAGCCGAACATTATTAAATTGTTCATAGTACAAGCATTGGATTTTGTTTTTATATAATAGGACTTCCTTTAGTACTGTTGTATATATATAATTTCAAATGGTAACATATAAGCAACTCGTGATACTCGTTGAAAAGGGACAAGGCTACCTTGCTTGGATATTGTCCATTGTTCATAAATCAACGACCAAAACGAATCACACACAAAACATGATACATATATATTATCTTTCACGGTGTATATAATCTTTATTTTAACTATTTCTTTTGTATTACAGGTTCTTCCAATTTGATTGGTTGTTTAGAATCGATAATATTATCTTTTTTAACATTCGTATTGTAAGTTTCTCCAGCTGGACTTGGTACTAGTTCGAAGCTTATTTCTTTTTCTTATTTCCCCCTTTCAAACTTCTTATCCAATACCCATGCGCTTCTCATACACATTTTTTTTTCGTTGATAATAATATTAGGAAAAACATGATAATGTACCTTTCACTCTCCTAGAAAAAAGTATTTTTTTTTTTCTACTCATACATAGGTTTGAAATTCTTATAAGCAATGACAGCATTAAAAGGGTCCGGCCTAGAAGCTAAACCAATAAAACCCATAAGCCGAGTAAAAACCGATTTCTGAGCTCCAGGCTGTTGCCGGATGATCTCCGGCTGAGTAAACCCTTGAATAGACTGAAAGTACTGAACCACCAATTGGATCCGACTGTATTCGGTTCCATCTCGCCAAACCCTAATTGCTTTCTCATAAAACATCCGATTGCTAAAACTCACTATCAACACACCTCCCGGTTTCAACACTCTATACACTTGTGCAAACACCTGCGGATTCAAATTTAAAGGTCCGGTTAAGGAATATTGACATATATACACCGAAATTGGTTTTTCTTTACCTTTTCGGGCTGTTGTAGATACTGTATACCGACAGAGCATAAAATAGCGTCGAAATACTTGTCCTCGAACTCGAATTTCTGATCTTCATTAAGATCCTTGACGAAGAAGTAATCGAGTCTAGGGTTTCTTGCAAGCTCCTGCGCATTGAGACCATGCCCCACTACTTTCTCGTACTTCACTTCTTCTGGTAGATGGCTAACCCATGAGCTCATCAAGTCTAGTACAATCGAACCGGGTCTCAACCGGTTCCTGTATAGTTCGGTTAAGGAGGATATGAACCCATCGTCTACGTGGTTCACGAACCGTGGGTATGAATAGAATTCACGGTCAGGATCTACGTTTAGTTTGGTCCGACCTTCGTTGTTGAGTACTAACCTTTGGACCTTACCGGCCGAGGATGACGGTCGAGGATCGGTTTCATCGGTTTGGTTCGATATGTTGCTGATTCTTGGTCGGTGAATTCTGGGTTTCAATTGAATTGGAGATTGTTGGAGGTTGAATCGAAGAGATTCCATAAGGAAAAAAAAAAAAATCTTTCGCTTTTATCAAACTTCGCAGAAGCTAAGAATCAAGAATCTTGAGAGTGACAAACTTTATATTATTTATTTCTTAAAATTGAACGGATAATTGATGAGTGGTGATTATTTCTGCTGTTCCTACAATTTATTGTTTAACCCAATATAATGCTAATGGGCCTCTATTGGGCAACTTATCCATTTTGTTGCTGTAAGAACTAAGAAGAAAAAGGAATTATACATGTGTGTCATCTTTTTGGGTTTGAGGATTTGAGATGTCACTGGACGACACTCTCGCTTTGCTTTATTTAATATTTATTCTCTGCTGACAAAACAATCAAAGGATATAAATCATATGATGATCACTTTAGTAGCAACGCTTCGAATCTTGGTCCTAATTGACTTTACTGTTTGGAGATAATTTCAACTTTGGTTCAGTCTAATCTTTGAAAAACCAAGAAAGCCCACATATCATATGTGACATATGTAGATAGATACGTAATTCTTACAACCCAATCAAAAAAAAAACTAAAACAAGTCAAGAAATGTTAAGAAGAAGATCAGTTTAGGGATTTAATCAAAGAACAAAAGAACACTTTTTTCATTTTTACAGTCTCTAGGAGAAATGGGTTTGGACTGGGTCAGAGCTTTATGCCAATGGTGTTGTTGTTAGTACAGCTTAATTCTGGTCTGGATCGGCGCACGACAAATCGGACACAGTTTAAGATCTGGCCCGCATTCACAACAAGTCTGATGGCCACAACCAAACGCCATGTTTTTCGGGTTGCTCAGACATATCGGACATAGCTGTTCAAAGGGCAAAAAATAACAAATAAATTTAAAGTTCCAAAACTTTTTTTTCACGTAACATTTCAAACAGATCCCACGTTTTCTAGTAATTACCTGGTTATCGTCAGGATAAGTAGGTACACTCGGTTCAAAACTCGGTATCCTGGAATTGTGGAATGATGTTCCGCTCTGCACCGGTGGCGGAAGTGGGATTCTCTCTGGGATAGTCCCATTTCTTCCCCTGCAAAAATGTAAGGGCACGAGGAAGTTGAGAATTTTGATAACAATATAGCGGTTTCATCGCAGCTAACCTCTCAGAGTTTTGAGCTGGTTCCTTACCCTAAAAGATTAAGCTCTATCGTCGCTTTGTACTGTGGAGGAATCTCCATGAGAGCAGAGAGTGCGAATTCTGTCTCCTTCCGAGACTGCTCTTTGTTCTTTGACATGATCTCTGTGAAGTTCACAAACTAGAAACAGAGCAATATATCAGAAAAATGGTTCGAAACCGAAGAAAAGAAGCAACCTTTAATGTCATTATATGAGAAAGAAGCTTACTTGGAAGTTATCGAAAGCTCGGGCAGGTATGTTGTCATCAAATTCCTGCATCATGTCCCATGGTCCGTCCCCGACCCCGACTAAGACTATTGACAAAGGAAGCGTACTGTAATAGAGAGGATGAAACTGATCACATAACACACAACAAAAAGAACTTTAAAATGGAAGAAACATAGTCCAAAGAGTGAAATATTCGCACCTTGCTTTCACAATTGCATCGACTGTCTTCTGTTCTTGCGGACTTAGCTTCCCGTGTTCAGTATCGACACTTCTTGTAACCTGAAACGAGAAATTGAGTCTCTGATTTGATATCTCCAGACATAAAATCAGAAGATCATACCACAACTTGGGCAATCGAAATATTAACCAGTACCTGGCCATCAGCTATAATCACTAACACATGATATTGGCCACTGCTCTGTTCAACCACGGTCATTGCCATTTCAATGATCGGGGCAAAAGAGGTTGGTCCTGAAATACAATATTCCGCGGAAAAAACACAGTTTAAGTTGTTAACTTGCGTTTCCCAAGGAGATATATAATGCTAGTGCAGGCCAGAGGAGGAAAATAAACCTGCGAGCTTAAGCTGAGGCACAATTTCTCTATACCGAGCCAATACTTCCTCGAATCCATTACAGAATTTGGCCTCGGGATAGAAACTAAAGACGTCTTGATCATGAGTTGATGCTGCAACGAGATGAAAGCAATTCTTGAGAAGCTGATTGACATAGATTCTTGTGAGAATGGGGAGATGTAAATAAAAAGAGAGAAAAGAGTGCTTACCGTCTCCAAAACCATAACAAGGAATTAAGTTATCCTCGTCAAAGGCGGCTAAGGTTCTGCCGATGATAGTTATTGCTTGTTCGTATGGATTCGGGGTATTGCTTAAGTGATGCAAGTTTCTTTTATTGAAGGACTTGTTCCCTGCAACAAAAGGAATTAGTAGTTTGTCTTCTCCTTGGGCCCTGACATTGAAAACTTAGATTGAGGAAGTGAAAGCAACCTGTCCATTCATTGCTCTTGGTAAAATCAAAACCAACGATTAGATTAGAAGATTCAAGACCTGCACGCCCTAGAGCCTCCGATACCTGGAAGACACACATACTAGATTCAGTTTCAACACTTTTGAAGTGTTATAGCAATGGTTGTGTTAAGCTGACCTGATCTAGAGAAGAGTAGTTATCCGATATTTTGGAATACCTCCGATCAAATTTCTTCTTATCGGCAACATGACTCTGGGAAGGCGGTGGAGGATTATAAGGCTGTGATGCATAGCTCTCTTGACTATAGGTATACGGCGGCTGAGAACTGGGAGCAGGAGCAGGGGATGGAGCATAAGTGGGTGGAGGAGGATAGTTGTAGCTATCAGGTCCATATTGAGGATAACTTTGATGAGAAGCCCATGATGATGAAGATGGAGATGGCGTCTCTTCTTTCGAAATCCCTCCTCCCATCAAAAAACTCTATTCAAATATTATTTGTTTTTTTTTTTTAAGAAAAAGAAGCATACAAAGGAGATTCGGATTTTAGAACCCAGAAAAAGGGAATCTCTCTCTCAACAACAACAGCAACAAGAGAATCGATTCAACATGCAAATACAAACCCCTATCGCAATAGAAAAATTGAAACTTTCTACGATTTCTAAAGGTTTACTTTTTGAAGATGATCTAAGAGAGAGAGGGGGCTAATATTATAAACGCAGGTTGTTGAATATTCAGTAATGAGGCGGCTCTTCTTTTTAGTCCTTCATTCTTAAGACTTAAGAGACGAGATGAACGAACCACGTTACCTCCATCACCGACTTACGTGATGATTATTGTTTTTATATAATTTTGGAACTACATATATACATACTCGATAAGAAAGAACTTGTTACATTTCATTAACCTAGAACTAGGATGCTTCAATTCAAAATCTGATGCCTTTTAATTACATTCCCAATTAAATCAAAAGTCAAACACAAAAGCAGATTCATTCACCCCAAAACAGATTTTTTTTTTCTTTCTAATTTCGATTGAGAACTAATTAAAAGATTATTAAAAGAAAGAATCCAAACCTTGTATGTGAGAAGACGACGAAGAAGGAAAGAGCGATCACACAGGTGTTGAGAAGATGAAGTGAATCTTCTTTTGGTTGTCAACAGGTCAAGGGATTCCTTCAATATCCCAAATATTGGATGCCTAATTTTTCTTTTTTTGTTCAGAAAGCAATCTAATCTAACCTTTTTTATATTTCACTTTCACGTTTCAATCATGAATGAATTAAATAACAGATGCGTTGGAATTTTTTTTTACTTCTTTTCAAATCATTAAATCCAAATCACCTTTTTTATTTTTTTAAAAACGACTTTTTTATTTCACCCCTCATATTATTGGCATATTTGGCCCAGACCCATCTTCAAATCTATAATTTTAATACGTAATTAATCAAGAGTCACAATATTCAATACTACTATAATTTCAAAACACTATGGTCAAGTTGGATTTCTCTTTTCTTTCTGCCAAATGATTTTCGAACTTATATACATTTTAAACAAACAAACCAAAAAAAAAAAACGAGCATTTGAAAATCTTGGTTTAAACTGCACAAATCTTAGTTTCTCAAATTTTAATCATCTGGTCGGTCCAACAAGTTTGCTACATCTAGTATCCTATTACTTGTACTCTTTCATATAAAAAGTTGGGTTTTAATGTGGACAACTTCTCGTCGTACAAGGAACAAACAAGACAAAGAAACAGAACAAAATTTCAAAAATAATAAAAAAAGTTGTGAGCCCAAGGTTCGAACCAGTGAGTTCACCGAAACAACTGAGGCATTAAAAGCTCACATGTTTATTTCTCTGCTAAATGGGTCATTCGTGTGAAGAAAACACTTGATCATGGCTTTCATAAGGTCTGAATGTCAGAATCATTCAAACATGAAGGCACAATTTTTACCGGCTGAACCATAAATCCCGATTTCTGGCATTCTTCTTCCAAAAGCTTCACCTGAGATGGACCTTCAGGGCAGAAAACCACCACTGCTCCTCCACTTCCAGTGAACTTTGAAGCCGCACCTACCCTCCTTGCTACTTCCACCATCTCTATGTTCATTGCTCCTAAGCATTCCTCCCCAAACATCCTCCTATATAAAAGACATCACCATATGTGTTTACTTACTCCCCATCTATTTAAACCATCACGTGAACATGGAACTTGATCTTGAGTTGTGTATAGATTGGAGTTTTATCTCGAATTAGATTTACCTCCGAATGTCAAAGTTACGGTTCATGAGTTCCACAAGCTTGGAATGGTCCTTGTTGAGTAATGCAGTCCGACCTTCTTCTGCTAGATTTCCAACTTCTTTCATTGATGAGATTATAAACTCATCACCGTCTAACCATCTTTGCCGAACCATACTATGTACCTGGATTAGAAAGCAATGCTAATATCAAAAAAATATATATCTAACAGAGAGAAAATTCTACTGAGCGCTATACCCATAAGATCTGAGTTCTAGTCATTAATGCTGGAATGAAATAGCTTTCAGAGTAAATCGCACTTGAATGCATCAACCAAAAGCAATAACTAAGTCGGTCAATGGTATGTACCTTCCCTGAGTCACTAGGATTCTCAGCATAGATGAGATGCAAAGGCGGGAGGAGACTGATATCCATAGGAGAATAAATCCCATGTCCCAATTTATCCATGTGCTCTTTACTAAAATCCTGCAAAGTGAAGATCATGAACTGATGTACCAAGAGGAATGTATAGATAAAATCGCCACTGACCATGTGAACAAGACCACCATACACCTGAGCTACCCTGTCTTGAAGACCTGCAACAATACCAAGTTCTTTCTCTGCATTGAGAACAATGTTAGGCCGAACTTGTACTTTGACCAAATGCCTGACATTGTAGAAGTCAAGAAGGCAGTTAAGGGCAGCGGATACGATGGCACTGGAACCCGAAAGCCCTGTCTGGAACACCAAAGCAAGAGCATAAGCAGATAGAAATGCATCATAAAAGGGGTTATTTTGCAGAAGAAAACGCTGTACCTGCCTAGGGATATTGGTATCATAAGATAGAGAGAAGTTTCCTTGATGAAGTTGAATGGCATTATCTTTGCAATAGTTACGGAAGACTTTACAAATCGCCATAAGCAACCTTACACCACCGTAGTAACCTTCATTTTGCAAACGATTCAGCTAAGGAAGAAGAAAATGTAAGTTAGTTTAGCAGTCCATGAAAGCCAAAAAGTAGAGCCTGAAATGTTTACAGGATGAAACCAGTTTCACTATTAAAACCAAAAAAAAAAAAAAAACAAATGATTTGGGACCAAATCTGGATTCTACTGAAGAAGAAGCAGCTGAAAGGAAATAGCCAAATCATAATATATTAAAAACGATGCATCCAAACTGACATAATAGGGAATCCCCAATTTCAATTAGTAGCCGAAACAAGAAGGGTTTCAATCGAAATACGGATTGATGATTCCGGATCGAATGAAAATGACATAAAGCAATTGGAGATGAATGTGAGAGAAGACGTACGAGATGGTCCAGAGAGGTGAACTGGACGAGATCATGGAATGGATGAGGCTTGATGACGAGATGCTCGGATGGCTCGAGCTTGACGGAGGCCCAGAAGTTGCCGATAGTAAAGGAGATGGTACGGCCGAAGTAAACATCGCTGGGGTTTCCGAGGAATCCGATCCGAGCGAAGGACCGATGCTCGATCGCCGCCGTAGGCTGGACCTGGCCGGAAACCGTGGATTTCGGATCCATCTCCTCCCTGACTCCTTTTTTACTTTCTTTTTTTAACTTATCCATTCGAATTCACTCACCTCTTTTTTTTTTTTTTTTTTTTTTAAAAAAAGTTTAACGACCCACTAAATAGTAGTTTGGTTTGATACTGTGACACGTTGACGCTCCTTAAGTTAAGATCCATTGTATTGTACTATTGTAGATAGATTCATTTTATTTTACGTCACACCTTCAAAAATAGTAACATCTGTCATCTTTGTCTTTTTCCCTTTTAAAAGTTGGAGGATCCGATCAATCTATACCATTATTTTAGGCAGCTGAAACTACACCGTACATTCGATTTTGTTCTAACCGGTGATAAACCGATCTGGTTCTAACATAAAGAAACAAGCTACATACCAATCCCAATATAGACAAACAGCCCCACAACATAAACGTTACCAAGTAACACTTACTTCCAACGCAAACAACCGACTCCGACACGACTGATTTCCTGCCCGGGCTAGCATTTGTATCGTAAACAGACCCAGCCATGTACCCGTAAAAGAGGGATCCGATTGGAATGTTTGTGATCAGGATGTTCTGGTTCACACCCACGCTGTTACGTCCAAACAGGTCGGAAGTTATGGACACGGCAGCCGCAAACACAAACCCCGAACTTAACCCGATAAGTGCTGTCGCCACTTGTAATACCGCCGTCTGGTTGGACTTGGGTGAGTACGCGAGGATGAAGAAGGCCAAAGGTGTTGGTAGCAGCGAAATCGTGAACCAGCCTGTTCTTGTCAAGCAGCCTAGTTTCTTGCGTGTCAAGTCAGGTGCAGAGGAGACCAATCTTCCGAGGAAGGAGAAGGCTGAGAAGAGTGTGACTAAGGATTTAGCGTTTGAGCTGCTTTGTCCTAGAGACTGGGCGATCTGTCCTAAGTTATTGCTGTAAACAAGACCGATCGTGCCGCCGCAGAAATAAGCTACGTAGTATAGCCAAAACTCAAGCCTACAAACCAGCATTCGGAGAGAATGTTCATCTCCTAATCTCACTTCCGCTTTACTCTCATGATGATTCAAGCTGGTCACGTTTTTGAGGATCTTGGGCTCCTCAATGTTAACCTTTGCATAGCCAGAGCTGTGATGGTGGAAACAGGACTCGAGAGCGTGGTGAATATAGTCGAGAAACGGGACGCACAATGGGAAAAGGAGAAGGAAAATGGCACCGAGGAAATGCCAACGAGGTGATGAAGCTAAGTAGGTGTCTGAGGAAGGCAAGAGAAGGTAGAAGCATGTGACTAAGGCTAAGACATTGAAGACGACGAAGATTCGGGTTTCGTCATGGGTTCGTGTAGTATCGGATAGAGAGGAGTTAGGTTTAGTAAGGACCGGCCAGAGGGATAAAACAGAGACGATAAGAGGGATGAGAGCGTTAAGGAGAAGGTAAATATCAGAGCTAGCCGATGATTTGCCACTAATTGCTTCATGGCCAAGCGTGAACAACGCAGCACTGATCCCGTTGAAACTGACAACGAGAGACAAGGCGAGCGAGTGGTTGGCTTCGAAATGTCGAACGCAGAGGATGAAGCAGACGGTGTTGAACCAGCAGATGCTTAATCCGGCCAAGGAGCAGCAAAGCAAAACGAGAGAGTAAGGCACATCGATCACATCGGCGATGGCTAACCACTGGACGCCGTAACCGACGAGTCCCATTGCAGCGGCAGCGAAAAGCATACCGGCGACTGGGAAATACGCAATGGCGAAACCCGAAGACCAACCCAATGCTTTACCCAAATCTGAAGCAACCGCCATGTAATTAAGCCGCGATTGAGAAACCCCCATTGACGACTTCATGTCGGAAGAGTAGGCAGAGAAATCGAAGTTAGTACCGGTGAATGCTTGAATCCAGATAGCCGCCACCAACACCGTCCATCTCCGCCACCATTGGAGCATAGAATCAAGCCGTGGTGGATGTGGAGGAAACGGCGGCTGTTTCCGCATGGTTAGATCCTCCTTCTCCGCCGTCGTCGTCGTCGTTATCGTCTTTGGGGGTTTCATTTCCCCGTCGAATTCCAATTCCTTGTTTCTTTTTTTCTTAACGTTGGGTTTAAAATTCCCTTTACTATTTTCATTCGACAGATATATTAATTAGGTTTTTTTTTGTAATTTTATAAAATAGGTTAAAAAAAGAATTTCTGGTTTTGGGACTTTTGGCAAAGAAGGAAAATAATAGTTAGATTTGAAGCCGTAAGATCAAACCGCTTCTACGAGATCTGACGGATGGAAATATTTATTTGGTAATTGACTCTATAAGAAAATTAAAAGAGTTGAATAATGTTTCGTTTAGGAATGGAAGGTAAAATGTACCAAACGGCTATAATTGGCGTTACAGTTTCCCTGAGAGACTGAGAGAGGAGAGAGGGATCGAGAGAATTTATCGGACTTGATCTTCCTCCTCCCAGCCTTCTCTCTTGTTTGATTTTGTGTGGCTTTTCTGTTTCTTCATTGTTTTTTTCTTTTTTCCCTCGGGATTTGAAGATAAAACTTTCTCACTCAAAACATTGTTTACTTTCTCCTTGGGTCTAAATCTAATCATCATGTCCGATGGTTATTCTAGTTCTAAGAAGACGGATACTATCTGCGAACATGTTTGTGGACAGGTGATTTCTTGCTTTTGTTTTTATTTGGCTCATCTGATTTCATTCAGAGGCTTTTAATTAGGTCTTTCATTCTTAAAGACGAGAGAAGGACATTGTGGATGATTTCTGCATTGTTTTATCTGAAGCAATTGCAGATACCAACCAACTGAGTTTTGTGAAACTTGAAAAAATTAGGTTTCTTTTTTTTTTTTTTTTTTTTTGGAAAAGACTCCAATCAAAGGCTTTCATGATGGCTCTTGTTCTCTTTCCATTCTTAAGTAAAAAATGTCAACACTTTTGTTGATGGAATCTCTTCTTCTGTTTATATATTCCACAGGAACAGGAAGGTTCTCGAGCAGGCAAGGCCATGTCAAGGCTTAGATGTGTTCTAAGAGGGCTTGATTTTAAAACATTTCTGTTTCTCTTCACTCTCCTGCCAATCTCCATCTTCGGTATCTATCTACACGGTCAAAAGATCACATATTTCTTGAGACCTCTATGGGAATCACCTCCCAAACCTTTCAACATCCTTCCGCATTACTACCACCATAACACCTCCATGGAAATGCTCTGTAATCTTCATGGCTGGAATATCCGCCAATCTCCCAGGAGAGTCTTTGATGCTGTCTTGTTCAGTAACGAGATCGATATGCTCACTATCCGTTGGAAGGAGTTTAATCCTTACATTACACAGTTTGTGCTTCTCGAATCTAACTCTACTTTCACCGGACTGTCAAAACCGTTGGCTTTCGCAGACAACCGGGACAAGAAATTCAAATTCGTTGAGCCAAGGCTGACTTATGGGAACGTTGGAGGAAGGTTCAAGAAAGGTGAAAACCCCTTTGTGGAAGAATCATTCCAGAGGCTTGCACTGGACCAATTGATCAAGCTCGCAGGTATAAAAGAAGACGATCTTTTGATTATGTCGGATGTCGATGAGATCCCCAGCGGTCATACCATAAACCTGCTTAGATGGTGCGACGGATTCCCACCGATTCTTCATCTTCAGTTGAGAAACTACCTCTACTCATTTGAGTACTATGTCGATAGCAAAAGCTGGAGAGCTTCGGTTCATCTCTACAAGCCTGGGAAAACTCGGTATGCTCATTTCCGGCAAAGCAACAATCTTTTGACAGATTCAGGCTGGCATTGCAGTTTCTGTTTCAGACACATCAATGATTTTGTGTTCAAGATGAAAGCTTATAGCCATACCGACCGGGTTAGATTCTTACATTATCTGAATCCGAGACGAATCCAAGATGTTATCTGCAAAGGAACTGATCTTTTCGATATGCTTCCTGAAGAACACACATTCAGGGAGATTATCGGGAAACTAGGTCCGATCCCGCGGTCTTATTCAGCTGTTCATCTCCCTGGATACTTGATTCAGAAGGCTGATAGCTACAGGTACTTATTACCCGGGAACTGCAAACGAGAATCTGGCTGATATATAAGGACCTCTACTTATCACTTATCACAGTCCTCTATAGTCTTTAGGTCTCTCAAAACGGCTTATAGCTTTCGTTCTCTCTTTCTCTATATCATCTGTGTATATACATTCTAGTATTCTACAGTCCCAGAATTTTTGTAGTATTACGGATCTGAAAAGTACAGTTGGAAATATAACTTGATTTCTATTACGTCTCCCAAGTTGAAAAACAGACGAGTCTTTATATTAAATTAAAGACCATATCAAAAATTGGGATTTTGCAGACACACATTCTATAAGTAAGAGAGTTTTACTGAAGGGCAAAAGTTGGTCCTATGGTGGTGACTTGTTCAATGTTCCTTCCAATGCTTTCTTGAAGCTTTTTTGATAATGCCTCGTAGTGTTTTCTTTGCTGCAAAACCCACCAAAATGCGGTTCAAATTCAAACTCAACGGGAGATGATAGAATTTCAATTTCTCAAAGTGATGCAAACAGAGAGAAGAGAAGAGAATACCTGTTTGTTCACAGAGGGTGAGACTAAGGACAAGGCCTGCTCGAAATGAGTCATCTTGATGGTACACTGAGTTGGATCTGTAGTATCATCTTCAGACGACTCACTGGAGCCTATTATCTCCTCCACTGCCTGGAATGTAGCTTTTTGCACCTTCCATTTTATAAATTTAAACCAACCATCAGAATAACGTACATCTCATGTCAAGTTTACAAGAGCGGTAAGAAAGAGGTTTATGATTACCAAGTGAGCGAGATCAGCTCCGCTGAAACCTTCACAGTTCATCTTTGCAATGCCATCCAGATCAACACTAGGATCTATGGGTTTCTTCCTTGCAATAGCTTTTAGAATTGAAGCACGCTCATCCGCATTGGGGAGGGGTACGTAAAGAAGATTCCCAAACCTACCTGGTCTCAAGAAAGCAGGATCAACTACATCTGGCCTGTTTGTAGCTCCAATTACATATACATTGCGCCTCTCTCCACCGTCCAGCTCAACAAGAAACTGGAACATCAAAATCCATTTGATCAATGCTAAGTAAGTTGTATGGTTGCACCATTCAATATGATGAAGAAAGCCTTTACTACCTGGTTCAAAAGCCGTTCAACAACCCAAGCACCTTCTTTTCCACGACTTGTTGTCAAAGCATCCACCTGAACTTCACAAACATTACTCATGTATAAGAATCAGACAGCTCTTAAACTGCTACATCCACCCAAACATAGATCAACTTTGTTTGCTCAATCTCATATCTTATTGTCTGCATACATAGACATCGGCCATCTTTTGGTCATATAGTTCAAAATGTAATAAACCAACCTCATCAAAGAAGATTACACATGGTGCGCATGTCCGGGCGCGCTGAAACAACGTCCGAATTGCAAGCTCGCTTTCTCCAACGTATTTATTTAGAAGTTCTGCACCCTGAAAGCAAACAATGGAAAAGAGAAAATCACATTATGCAGGACCATTCATATACAAAGCAAAATCCATGAAATCTGACGTGAAAGTCAAACCTTGATGTGCATGAAGTTAGCTCCAGCCTCGTTAGCAGCTGCCTTTGCAATCAATGTCTTGCCACAACCCGGTGGTCCATAGAGCAAAAATCCTGTCTCTAAGTCTACCCCAAAAGCCTAAAAATATCCAAAGAGATGGTTCAGACCTCAATAGAACAAGCAAGTAATCTTGACTATATCACGGTGCCATAAGATCTTTAGTACCTTATAAATATCAGGCTTTTTGATAGGCCTGACTATATAACGGTTGAATTCAAGTCGTAGATGGTCAAGTCCACCAACATCATCCCACTTGACATCAGGCACGATAGAGAATCCTTCTCTTGTCAAAGATGCCTGAACTAGATTCACTGCTTCCTGGTATATAGAAGAGAAGTTAGGAACCAAAGAGAAAAACTTTGTAACCATTGAAGTACAGAAAAGTAGTAAATCCATATCACCCCTGCAATTAACAAACCTCGAAATCAGACATTTTGACAAAGAGTTTTTCCAACTCTTCTTCTGGCCAGGGCAGCCTCAGCCAAGATTTATCATCTTCACCGTCCCCTGACTGTTCAGATTTTCTTGAATCCAAGATTCTCTTTATGGCTTTCCTGCCAGCCAAGTAAGCAACACTCTCCAAATCAGCTCCAACAAAACCCGGTGTTAAACGAGCTATTCTTTTCTTGTCAAAAGGCCCATCTAGTCTAAGTTTTTGGGCTACAACAGATAGTATCTCAGCCCTTGCGTCTTCATCTGGAGCACTTAGAGCGATCTCACACTCAAATCGTCCACTTCTCCTCAAAGCAGGATCAAGAGCATCAGGCCTATTCGTAGCTCCAATGACAAGAACAAATCCAGCACTAGAATCAGGACCATTTTTATCGCCTTTGCTACCAGGTCCATCCATACAAGTCAATAATTGAGTTACTATGCGCTTCTCCATCTCCCTTTGCTGATTTTCTCTCTTTGATCCAATCGCATCAATCTCATCGATAAACACAATTGAAGGCGCTGTCCTATATGCTTTAGAGAAGAGCTCCCTAATATTCTCTTCAGAAGCACCTGAGAACAAAATTTGCATACTGGATTAGTACAGCGAGAATAGGATCAGAGAGGGAGCCACAACAAACTGAAAAAGTAGATATCTACAATTGAATACCAGAAACACCAGAAACCACATCTGTGGCTGAAATCTTATAAAACGGAACACCAACTTCATTGGCAATGGCATTGGCCAACTTGGTCTTTCCACAGCCAGGGGGTCCATGGAATAGAATCCCGCTTGGTGGCTTCACTCCAATCTTCTTAAACGGCTCGGGATTGAGAATGGGGAATAGAACATTCATCTCCAATTCATCTAAAACTTTCTTAATCCCACCAAAATCTTTAAAAGTAGGTCCTTTACTACCCTCAACTTCCAAATCACCATTACCAGTAGTTCCACTGAGGGAAAGAGCGCCGCCTTTAGCCTCCTTTCTGGCCCCCATTGTAGCCAACTTGCTTCTACCTTTGTTGCTCACAGTCTCAACTTCGACATTCTTTTCCACTGGGGAGCCAACTGGTTTCTTGGGGGAGCTGTTCAGCTTAGCATAGTTATCTCGTAGACTGTCATTGATCAAATCAAACCGCGGAGTCAGCTTCTCGCTATAAATGGCGTCCTCAGAAGTTGACACATCACCACTGTCTTCCGAAGAAGAGGAAGAAGAAGATACCGAACGTTCCATATTTCTCCTCCTCAAATGCGACTGCTCCGCTCGCTGCAACTTGTCCTCTTTCTCATCAACGCGTCTCTGTTTCTTCCTCTGAGCAGCAGAACCCTCCTCATCGCCATTGTTGTCATCATCCTCGTCTTCTTTAACCCGCTTGTTGCTTCTGACATTAAGGACTTGCCTGACATTGAGGAGAAGCACTTGCCGAGTCAACCTAGCAAAATTACCGTATCTAGAACGGAGATCATCGACAATATCCTCCGCCGTAGTTAAATCCTTAGCGCATGAATCCATAACTTGAGTAAGATATCTACGATTGATTCCTCCGCCCATACCACCGCCTCCGCCGCCGCGACCTCTCCTCACCATCGTACTGTAAATTAGAGCTTACCTAAGTGTGGGTTTCAAAAGCCAAAGTCTGAATCTTCCAAACTTATTTATACAAAAGTGTAAATTTTGGAGGCGTCCACCACCGACTGAACCGTCGACGGCTGCGGAAGGGATTTTAGAAAACCCTAATTCCGTGACTAGACGAAAGAGGTTAAGTTTGGATTATTAAATTTCTTTGGGGGTAATATTTCTTTTGAGAATAAGTTGGTGAAAATGGTAAATCACCCAAAAAAATATTTATAAACCGCTGGACCTTAGACTTGAGCCAAACAAAACAGAGTAACCTTGACTTGAGCCAAACAAAACAGAGTAACCAACCAACCACAAGAGTAAGTTGTACACAAACACAGCACAAAAAGGGTCAAAATATCATTTTGCATTACAATGAAATGATTATTCCCGGATTATGTAACTATCCGGGATTCCGAGGGCAAACTCATCTCCTGAAGTAAAAATATCGCAGAGATATGACTTCAGTTGCGGAGACTTCAAAAGCTTTCTTAATTTATACACATTCCTGCTTCTGCCTTCCTTCTTCTTTCGGCAAAGCCATTTTAGAGGTTCTTGGCTTAGCAGCAACAATCCAATCACAGCCATCCAGTCCAATTCAGCAAGCTCTCCTGAGAACCAAACTGCCAAATCCATGACAATGAAATTCACAATCTAAGTTCCTATGATTTTCACATGTATGTATGTATACAAGGTTTATGTTTTCAGCTGAATCTTACTTACAGTGAGGAAATCAGGAGGAGTCCCCAAATCTGCATTCTCCAGATCTGAAATCGAAAAACCATCAAATTCCCCTATAGTTCCCAGGCTAGGATTCGGGAGAACCTGATTTTCCCAAACAGACGAAGCTTCAATGCTTTCATTGCATGTTAAGTTATCTTCACTAAGGTTTACAACAAAATCCTCATCTACTCTAGCTCTTTTCGACCACATCTTCCCCAAAGCAGCTTCAGGAAGGCTGTCCAATCCCTGCTTTACCAGAATAATTAACAAAAACACCGACTTTGGTCCCTCACTAGAAACAAAGGTTGTGATTTTGTGGTTACTAACCTCAACAAATGGATCAAACATCTTTGTATCATCAAAAGCTTCTTCATCACCAGCAACACCATCTACAGGTCTAGGTGGTGTTGGAGTATTCGTCTTGGGTGTTCTTGGACCACCTCTAACCCCGGAACTCTCACCTTCGTCCCCAAGCTTCTGCTGCTGATATGTGATCTTGGAAACAACATAGTCTCCTATTTCCTTTCCTTCTGTTCCTAGATGGTACTGATGCAGAACCCAGTTTGATTTCTCAGGCTTTGATCCCTTTCTAGCGCTCTTGTAGAGCACCATGATCTTCTTGCAGCCCCTTTGGACTCCACTGAGCAGCACAGGTTTGGTTCTGCCTGTCTTGTGCCAGCGAACTGGTTCATCGTTCACAAGTGTGGGTGTGATCTTTCTGCGTTTCCTCTGTCCTGTTCCATATGCCTGCACTGTCTTGTGAAAGAAGAAGACACTTACTCCATCTTTGTTTGCACCTGAAATAGCAAAGCTCAAAGACCACAGGAATCAATACACCTGGAGAGACTCAGAGAATCAAGATAAATAGTTTAGTTTAAATTGAAGAAGAACAATTATCAGCTTAGTAAAAAGGGTCTTTATTGGGTAAAGTGCAAATCGAATGGTGGAATGTTATCAATTACCAGGAAGGTTTTGAGGGTGAGTGTAATTGATTCCAACATCTTCAGTGACTGGATGAATAAACTCTTCGATAAGCACGTGCGGTTCAGAGCTACCAATCCCACATTTAGCTTCCAAAAATTCGATGATATCCTCGTCAGTTGGCTCAAACTTGACACCTTTGGGAAGGCCAGGCCATGGAATGAGTTCCTGAAACCAACAAAAGACAAGTGAGTCGTGTGTTTGAGAGAAGAGAGGAGAGGAATAGTGTGGGGTTCACTGACATTGCTGTTGTCAATGCGGAAAGAGCAGTTGGGGCATTTGATATGAGCTCCACAGTCTTGGATCTGCAAAGCAGAAGAAACAGACGCATTTTTCACTTTGGTTGCAATTCCTCGGCCATCGACAATCCAAGCCCTGTTTATTTGTCAGAAGAAGAAAAGGATAAGATATGATCAATTTAGATAACAAAACAAAGCGGTCATCTTCTTCATAGAGTTACAGACATTAGCGATTCAAGCGGATATTTCACAATGTCACCTAGTAGTCTAGGTATTGAAACTGAAAGCAATAGACAGGATAGAGACAATCAGACCAAATATATATAAGATATTCAATCTTTCTAGCTCAAAAAATATAAATCGAAAGGGAACTTTCACATTTTGCTTCCCAGGAAAAACAGAATCGTAATCAACAAAATAATTGTCCTTTTGCCGCAAAGAGAACACCTTTCCGCGGAACAGGAAACGAAATGGAGAAATAGCGATGGAGAAAAATCGATTGAAGGGTTTGGGTGAAATAATATAATATAAACGAATCTGGTGCTTGATGTTAAGGTTCAAAGCTTACCTCGCCATGACTCCCAAAGCAAACAAACAAGGAGAAAATCCAGAGAGAGAGAGAGAGAGAGAGAGAGAGAATAAGCTTATTAGAGGTTTGTCCACTAGGCTAAGTAAAAGGGAGTGTGGAGTGAAGACAAAAAACAAGACCGCTACGAGAGACTATGTGAGCGGGAAAGTAGAATAGAACTCATCCAGAGGCTCGTACGTCCCCGACCCTAAGCTTCGATGAAAGCTTCTCGTGAACACAATTGACGAACCTCAGCTTCGGAGAACACTCGTGTTCATTAACTCTTGACTGGGAAGTTGGTTCGGATACCGAAGCACTTGGTAGCTTGGGAAATCGGGCTATATGGCAATTTTGTAAATAAGTGGTTTATGTAGGGCCACACCTCCTTGCTCCACAAGCCAGATACAGTAGTAAACACACATTTTACCCTTTATTAATTTCTCCTGTTAATAACTAGGGAGTAGTTAATCATTAAAATAGTAAGCCAAATATTTCTGACAAGACAACTTACCGTTGGAGAATCAAGTGTTCCCATTTATGGGATTTCTTTTTATCTTAATCAATTTTGTACTATTTGATCAACCTCATAAATACGTTGTACAACCCTTTTCAATTTGTTTCTTTGTCGAATTAACTGACAGAAATTCATAATCTCTAACGAATAGTTTTCTTTATTAAATTTGCAGTAGCCAATTTGTTAAAGTAACCAAAATTAATTGAATATTCATCACCAAAACATCTGTAAAATTTTCAAAACTAAACACAAAATATATATTAAAAAGTAGGAAATAAATACTAAAGAAGATAGCGAGCGATGATGATATTTTCACGAATGAAAGAAACCGATACATTGTCTGACGGTCAGTCAAAACACAGAGTCAACGTTACAAAATATGACCCTGACCTCTCTGTGTAACAACAAAATCAGAACCACTCCAAAAACAAAGTGAAAAGGTTAACTCTCCAAGTTCAAGACAAGACTCTTAGAACACTTGTTTCTGGCTAGTGATATTGAGATCATGGCTTATTATTGTTTTTACTCAGTAGTAACCAAACCCCCAAAAAGGATCAGTTATCTCCGTAAAGAACCTTGCGTGGATCAAGCTGTCCGCTGCAGTAACTGGATGACACGATTGAGAGTTCTTGTCTGCCTTTCCACTCTTCCCGAGGCTTTAACAAAACCGCAGGTTCTATTGCTCCAGAATCTACACAAAGCATTGTTTTGTAATCTTCATCCCCCATATCACCTATGGTCTTTGCCTTTTTGTCCCAAGGGTTCCACACAACTGCTCGTTTCCAACTCACTCCATTAGAAAACCAACACTCAAAAAGGTCTCATTCATTAAGTATGAAGAACAATTCGTATCCTTTACCTGCATTGGGCATGCCTTCTTTTCGCAACTCGATGGTCCTCTTTCTCTCATGATCTATGACCGCAATCTTTGTTGGTGTGTTCAAGTACACTCTATCGACCTGCACAGCACTGACTCTATATCAATCTTGGGTTTTTTTTTTTTTTCTTTGAAAAATCTAAGGGGCAAACAATGCCTGACAATTATTCACCTCGCCGTCAAAGGTAATCGCGTCTGCTTGCTCCGTGAATCTTTCTTTACCCATCAAGTTGTCTAGATAATCCAGTGTCTCTAAACCCTCAACTCGTACTTCACTGCAAATTCAATACCCACATGAATTATCCACTCAGAGAAAGGAAGCAGTCTATGTAGAGGAAATCAGATGGGAAGTAATTTGAAAGGCACACCTTATGTCAGATACATATAAGTAGTTTCGCAGTGCAAACATAAAGGAGAATGCTTTTGAGTCAATGTTCCTAACACGAGGGATCAAAGTAAGTTTCCCAGGGCTGATAGTAATGCGAATACGGAGTTCGAAGCTGCACCAAAGAGCCGAGGAAGTATGAAATTAGGCAAAGAGATGGATGATAATAAGGAAGCACAGACAAAACATCCAAATCATAGATCAGAGTCTAAGTTAAAACACACCTGTGAGGCCAGGTCTTCAGGTCATCTTCTGTGGACTTCAATATCAGATCAACTGATGATTGTTTGCTGGCAGGAGGCAGAGGTGAAGGATCTTCATCATATGACCAGAATCTGTTCCGGACAAATCCATGTCGCTCAAGTCCACCAAAGTTTCCAAACTGCAAACATGACACAGTATGCATGATGGCAGTAGGAAAATACAGGAGAAGATTATTCAACTATCTTAAAGTGATCTGAGATGCCAAACCTGCGGAAAGCAAACAGGTATTCCTCCTCTGATCGCCTTGGGTGGCTTATATTGAGCCTAAATGAGAGACACCAAATAAAATACTAGTTAATACATCCAGCTTCACTCCTCAATGGCAGTGATTTTGTCTATCTATACACTCAGGCTCGTAAATAGTGGAAAGGAAAATCCCACCAAGAAGGAACAATGGATTCATCTCTATCAACATATCATATTTACACATGACAGAAATGACAAGCCATGGAGCAACAGGTCGAAACTGAGGCCACAGATATAAACGCCCATGAAAAAATTAAAATGTAAATTAAGATGATATATGTTTGAGGATTACCTTGCTGCTCATATAAAGCAGTTCTTCCCTCCTTTCATTTTTCCAAGAAATGACTTGTCCTCCAAAAAGAAGCACCTGAAAGATTTCAATCCAAGAATATGTAACTCACAGAGTTTTGTCTAATGATGAAAATAAGCAATGAAGGCAGACACAAGCCAAGTTCCAGAAAAGTTGAACAACAATCTTTCATTTCATACTCCTTTAAGATAAACATGAAATGACTAAAATGTAGATGAAATTGAAGTCCCCTATATAACGCAAGTGATCAAAAGAAATAAAAGCTAATGAATGAGTGAAGAAACCTCAGCAGTTGATCCGCGAGGCTCAGTCAAAATAATCCGGGAGGATCCATCGCCATCGTTGCCTAAATTCAAAGGCATAGCTTTTTGGGGCTCTAACCTCACTCTTGAATCGATTCCTTTATCAATCTCTCAACTACACCATCAGCAACCAAAACCCAATTTTTGTTTAATCATGATTCTGAGACTAAACGAGTTTAAAATATTAATAAACCGGAATCAATTCCGCAAAAAGGGGAAATCAAGAAATATTAAACATGTAAAAAAAAAAAAAAGCCAGGAGGATCGAACACGGTTACATCAGATGCGAATAAAACAAAAGGGAAAGATTCAAGCTTACGTTTGATCGAATATTGCAGACGTAATCAAACCAAACGACTCCGCGATCGGCTTCCGATTTGAACAACTTCCACCCAACTCTACGCGTTTCGTCACAAATCCATTAGCCAATCAATCAATCAAACCCACTACGCGACACACAAACGTGACGATAATAACAAGAAAAGTAGCTCAAACGTAGACGAGACCGAAAGAGATCAAAAGAGAGATCGAGAGAGTAGAAAATGCTGACCTTGGTATTCGGGAAAATTGGGTTATTGCGAGTTGAGAAGAGCTTCAATGAACAAGACGATGAACAAAAGAGGAGTCTTTCTGCGTATTTGTAGCTCTTCCAATTCTCAATCACAGCATTAGCTCCGATACTGCCACGTGTTTCCTTAATACTTAACAAATCTTTATTTATTCTTCTTTAATTCTTATGTTTATCCATAGTTGCTATTTAAATAACATTTAATACATACAACAAATCATAATAAAAAGATAGACCAATCAAAACGGTCCAAATAAGAAAGAGTAGTGGACCATAATTAGCCCAACTGATACAGCCCAGGCCCAAACAGTCGTTGTCGTAGCATATTGCGCTTCGGAGGAAATTTGGATTGCTGCTCAAAGCACAAAAATTTGGATTGCTCAAGAATCTATGGAATTGTCCTCGGAATTCGAATGTTTGAATCTGGGATAGATTCAATTTTAGGTGAAGTGGATGGGTTTTTACCGGAAGTTCTCTTCTTCCGTGGATGCACGCCAAGTGTTCGACGAAATGACCAAGAGAAGCTTATACCAGTGGAATACTCTTCTTAAGAGTTTATCCAGAGATAAACAATGGGGAGAAGTCCTGTGTCACTTTATTCAGATGGTTCGAGATGAAGAAAAGCCTGATAATTTCACGCTTCCAGTTGCTCTCAAGGCCTGCGGAGAGTTGCGGGAAGTTAAGTTTGGTGAAATGATTCATGGGTTCGTGAATAAGGATGTCACTCTTGGGTCTGACCTTTATGTTGGATCTTCTCTTATATACATGTATGTGAAATGTGGGAGAATGGCCGAAGCTTCGAGGGTGTTCCATGACTTGGAGAAGCCTGATTTAGTGACATGGTCTTCTATGGTTTCTGGGTTTGAGAAAAACGGCTCTCCCTATCAGGCCGTAGAGTTTTTCAGGAGAATGGCCATGGCTTCCGATGTTACTCCTGATCGGGTGACTTTAATCACACTAGTTTCTGCTTGTACAAAGCTATTGAGTTCAAGGCTTGGGAGATGTGTCCATGGTTTTGTGATCAGGCGAGGATTTTCAAAGGATTTGTCTTTACTTAATTCGCTATTGAATTGTTATGCCAAGTCGAAAGCTCTCAAAGATGCGGTTAATTTGTTCAAGATGATGGCAGAGAAAGACGTTATATCTTGGAGCACAGCGATTGCTTGCTACGTTCAAAATGGAGCTGCCGCTGAAGCATTGCGTGTCTTCAATGAAATGATGGATAGTGGAACAGAACCTAATGTGGCTACTATGCTCAGTGTTTTACAAGCTTGTGCAGCTGCTCATGATTTAGAGCAAGGTAGGAAGACTCATGAATTAGCCATTAGCAAAGGTTTAGAGACACAAGTGAAAGTCTCCACTGCTCTAGTTGATATGTATATGAAGTGTTTCTCCCCCGACGAAGCTTGTGTTGTTTTCTCTAGGATTCCAAAGAAAGATGTGGTCTCTTGGGTTGCTTTGATAAGCGGCTTTACATTAAATGGAATGGCTCACAGATCAATTGAGGAGTTTTCCGTGATGCTACTGGAAAATAATACCAGGCCTGATCCTATTCTCATGGTGAAGGTTCTCGGGTCATGTTCGGAGTTAGGCTTTCTCGAACAAGCTGAATGCTTTCATAGTTATGTGATCAAATTTGGATTTTACAGTAACCCATTCATCGGAGCTTCTCTTGTAGAGCTTTACTCGAGATGTGGGAGTCTAGGCAATGCTTCTAAAGTATTTAATGAGATTGCTTTAAAGGACACTGTGGTGTGGACATCTTTGATAACTGGTTATGGAATCCATGGGAAGGGCACTAAAGCTCTGGAGACATTTAATCACATGATCAAGAGCTCAGAAGTTGAGCCTAATGAAGTGACATTCCTCTCGATACTATCTGCTTGTAGTCACGCAGGTTTGGTTCACGAGGGGTTGAGAATATTTGAGTTGATGGTGAATGAATATAGACTTGTTCCTAACTTAGAACACTATGCTGTATTGGTTGATCTTCTTGGTCGTGTAGGAGAACTAGACACTGCCATTGAAATCACAAAGCGGATGCCTTTTTCACCAACACCTCAAATCTTGGGTACCCTTCTAGGTGCGTGTAGGATTCATCAGAATGGTGAGATGGCAGAAACTGTTGCAAAGAAGCTTTTTGAATTGGAATCTAATCATGCTGGTTACTACATGTTAATGTCGAATGTGTATGGGGTCAAGGGAGAATGGGAGAATTTGGAAAAGTTGAGAAATTCAGTGAAAGAGAGAGGAATTAAGAAAGGACTGGCAGAGAGTTTGATTGAGATTAGAAGAGAAGTACATAGATTTGTGGCAGACGATAATTTGCATCCTGAGAAAGAGCCGATTTATGGATTGCTGAAAGAGCTGGATTTGCATATGAAAGAAGACTTGGAAAACTCTGTGTACTTGGAATGTGATGGAGACAGCTTGTGATTTCAGTGTATGCAGAAGCTTGAAGCCAAGATATATGTCTTAGCCAAGTAACCACATTCTCACGTTAGAGGGATCAAGAGCGAAACGCCTAAGACGGATCTCTTATTGGGGAACGACAGATGATCTAGAATTCAATCATAGGCTATGTACTGAGTTTTTGCAGATCAGATCTTGATCAGTCTTCTGCATAAGCTGTTCAACAATCTCAATCTTTGACTGTTTGCTTTTGGAGCCATATATATATAACCAGACCAGAGGAATCCCTCTTATAGGAGCAATACACCAAGTAATATATATATGTACATGGCTGAAGAACTCTTCTTTTGGGATCCCCATTGTTCCATTGAAGCTCGAAATCGAATTGGTGAGTATTCTCGATCAAAGCCGCATGCTTATTAGGTCAATTCAGAAGATTACGATAAGGAGGAGACTCAAAGAGAGTTTGATGATTTTGTTGTTCGACTGATCATTAGGGTAGAACAGACTTTTCAAGTATTATGGCTCCACCACCTGACAGTAAGGTAATCTTTGTCCATCTCATTGGTATCATCGGATTCGCAATGAAAGTTAAATAAAAATGAGGAAACGAAACTTGTTACTCATGCAAGCTTCTCAGGTGCCACGTCACTTCATTACGTGTCATGTTCAAACACCATCTCGCTCAAAACCAATCTCATTTCTCAAACCTTAAAGTCAGAAGCAATTGATTGAGTTAACACTCTCTTCTTTCAGAACTCTCTAACTAATCTGAATTTTGGAGGATCAATGGCGGACGTTCGCACTCACTCGCACCAACTTCAAGTGCACCCTCAACGCCAGCACGAAGGAGGCATCAAAGTCCTTTATCCCCAGAGTGGCCCTTCTTCTACGCAGGTCCCTTTTACAATATTCCTCCTTCGAATTCTCAGCTATGCATATGTATGTGGTTTTCACGTGACGCACGTGCATGCAGGTGCTAGCCGTGTTTGCCGGTGTACCGGTTGGAGGGACGCTGCTGACTATAGCCGGTTTGACATTAGCCGGTTCAGTTATCGGACTAATGCTAGCATTCCCGTTGTTTCTCATCTTCAGTCCGGTAATCGTACCTGCAGCCTTTGTGATCGGTCTAGCTATGACCGGATTCTTGGTCTCAGGGGCCATAGGTCTCACTGGACTATCATCAATGTCGTGGGTACTCAACTACGTCCGCCGGGCCGGTCAGCATATTCCAGAGGAGTTGGAGGAAGCGAAGCAGCGTTTGGCTGACATGGCTGAGTATGTAGGACAGAGGACTAAAGATGCTGGACAAACCATAGAAGACAAAGCTCATGATGCCCGAGAGACCAAGACTTTTGATGTTCGAGACCGGGACACCACCAAGGGTCACAATGTCCGAGACACCAAAACGACTCACGAGGTCCGAGTGGCATCTACATAAAGCGTGTGTTTTGCGTGAACCGTGGTGAATAAAAGGATCGACTGTTTGTTCTTGATGTTTGTGTGTTTTGAGTGTTTGTATTTGCCTGTAAGCTTCTTTGAGTGTAGTTTGTTTTTTTTTTCTGCAACAATAATGTCGGACACGTTTTGTTTCTAGTTGTTCTTTGCTTTATTGATGCGTACTTTCTTCCGTTGGTAATAGATTTGATTTGGTAGCTTATTTATATGGTCAGATACAAGAGAAGAAACGAAAAACATCTCAAGCTTTCAAGCTTCAAACACAGAAGTAACGGATATTTTCCTGACTTACCGCATCAAATGAAGTCACAATGGGTTACTAGCTCTTAGAACACCGATGAAATTGATATTTGGTCACTAAGGTGATCCTAAAATCGATAATTGATACAACATCCTGTACAGAGTCAGTTAAATCGATGGCTACCGACCACCAAACCAACCTCCAGGTGGAGCTCCTCCTTCGTTCATCAACTTATCCAGAACCACGTTGAGGTCAACAGCTTGGCCATTTTCAGTCAGTTTTCTCACTGTTGCTCTGACTTGGTCCCTTGGGAATCCCATGGTTGTCACCCTGTCGATTACATCGTCGATTGGGACTCTGCTTTCTGATCTCGGGGAACTAGAGCCACCGCCGCTGCTACTGAAAGCTGAAGCCATTGGCAAAGCGTGTGGCAATGGACGTGAATTCGAGAGCTGTGGGTAACCAGTTCCACTGCTACTTATATGTGGTGGTTTCGCTGATGCCGTTGGTAAACCAGAGTATGGGTAAGGTTCGGACGAGTAACCGGAAGGGAAACCTGAATTAGATCTACCACCTGCTCCATCATACATTGATGGCTGTGGTTGAGGAGCATTGTAGAACTCATGAGAAGGGGCAGAACCAGAAGGTGGCTGCTGACGAGGAGGGTTTGGTGGGTAAGACTGCATCGGGTATGGTGATTTTTCCTCGGGGTTGTAGCCTGATGATGGTGGTGGCGGCTGAGGCAGTGATTGGTAAGGTGGTTGATGCGGTGTTTGGGTTTGAGGAGCTTGGTAAGGAGGGTGGTTTGGTGGAGGTAGTTGGGAATGACTAGGTGGAGGAGGGCAATACGGCTCTTGTTGAGGAGAAAACTGGGTAGGTAGCTGAACTAGTAGTTGCGAAGAAGGTGGCTGGGAAGGAGCAGGAGCGGAAGATGGTGGCTGTGGGAAAGAAGTAAGAGGAAACTGCGGCATTTGCTGCATAGGGACTGGTGCAGGCGACTGAGCAGTGGGGTCGACATGTAGAGATTGCGTTTTGGTGTGCTGGTCTACTTTGGATACCTGATGCTTGGAAAGCTGAAGCTGAGCTAGGACAATATCTTGTTTGTCCTTCAATAGTTGCATACCACTTTGCACCTGCAGGCAATATACATAAAGAAGGTACCAAAGCATCATCAACAAAATGTATTAATAAGCTCTGATTCGAGAAAGATTGTTTTCAAAATATAGGCTAAAAACAGGAGAAAAATTCTGTATAAGAAAAATCAATAGGTCCCAGTCTCCAAGGAAAGGCTAGAAATGTAGGGGATTTAGTGCCAATTCCATCTTGGGAAAGGCAGAAGATAGCATGGAAAGTTGTCTAAAATCAAAATTCTAGAAATGAGTATTTGAATTCCAGATTGATAGTTTAGAAAAGTAATCAGCAAAGTTACCTCTACAAGGATATTTTGAAGCTGTCTAATATTCCCATCAGTGCTAGCGTGAGTGTTGTCAACAGAAAGTTTGAGATCATGGACCAGGGTTTCGAGATTTTGGGTCCTGGTGTCGAGCTGTGTTAGACGGGCACTTACACCTTCCATTACAAGAAGCAAGGTATCTGCATGCTTCTTCATTGTCCTATCAATCTGAGATAAAAGGGTGGTGTCAGGAACCAACTTTTGAGGTTCAATGGAGTGGAGAGATCCAAAAACCTGCAAATGAAAGGCGCATAAATACAAACAATAAGGAAGATAATATAAAAGAGACAGAAGGAAAACCTTAAAAGCAAGCATCAAAGGAGGAGATCTATTTGAAAGAGAAACACACTAACTATTTGCACGAAGACAGGCATTTAACACAAGGATCCGAGCCAACTGATCATCAATGAATTGTATATAATTAATAAGCAGGCAGAGGTACTATGAACAGGAATGCACTAAGAACAAAGATAAACATCCATCAACGCAGAAGAGTGTTGGCCATGGTCCATAGAGACCTAACACACTCAAACAAACAAAGCTAGGAAAAAAAACCAAAAACTTAAGTAACCTCTGAAGATGGATGGAGAAAAGAGAGAAAAAACTGTATAATGATCAAAACAAGCGAGATAGATAAGTAAAAGTATTACCCACCCTCTTAGGCGAATTGGAAATGGATCCGGCGAGATCTAACGCCGAGTGAGACAATCCAACGGCGGTGGTAGGACGAATGGGCTGGAAATCATAGCTAGGAACCATCTCTTCCAATCCATTATCGCCGACTCGCTGCTTCTGGTCATCCTGATTCTTCATCAGATCGATCAAATCAGTAGAAGGTGAAGAAGATAGATCCATTATCTGCTTATCCATAAACTCACTACTACTATTCATCGATCCTCCGACTCCGATGATATTTTTCTCTGAATTTTGTATTTTCTTTCTTTGATGGATTATTTTATTTTTGATCGGTCCAGCAGGTTGCTTTCTTTGTGTTGTTGTAACACATCATGTCAACATACATACCTTCTCACTGTCTTAGAAGGTTCTCGACCCTCTCAGGCTGCAGGATTTCATGGGCCGAAATGTATTCAGTATATCAATTTCCATCCTTTCTGTTAAAGCCCACACTTGGTATAAATTGATAACCAAAAAAAAATTCTAGATGATCAAAGCTATACCATATATTACATATATCTAGTCTGATTTGGAAAGTGCATCCTTATTATATATCCCATATAAATCAAGACAAATATTCATAAATGAATGGTATAATGATCAAAGCGATGGGACCATATTGTTAAACGAAATAACACGGAAGAAAGGGTGGACTCTAAATTGATTGGCACCACCACTCAGCTGCATGCAATACAACATCCACATGTTTAAAATCCCTTTTATGTCATCCATTCATTTTCCCCGGACACTTCCAGACTATCAAATTTCAATTAATTGTTGTCAGTAATTTGCCATCTTCCTACGTAAACATTATTATATTTTAGCGTTTCGAAATCTTGATTTGAAAGTTGAAACAAACAAAACCATGGACCGTTTGTAAACGAATGACAAAATATGTCTATTCATTTCCAAAACATGATTTACATAAGTACATGTCAAATCATTAGGAAAGCTAAATAAAAATATTATCAAAATAAAATTCTGAGCTTATGTCGGTCTATATTATTATAGTATTAAAAATGTCGGCAAATGAGTGTTTTGATCATAATTAAAATCCAAAAATGTTAAATTTGAAAAGAAAAAATACGTACAGGTAATTACAATAAGTAGTTTCATTTTGTAAATAATAAAATTAGTTTGCATTATATCAAAAAAAAAACAAACAAACTTGTTTCTTCTTACATGAAGATGATGAGACAGAGTAGTTTCCATTCATTGAACAATACTCTTACCAATAGTCAAATAGAGGAAGAAGAAAAAGAAAGTTAGGAATTTTCAAAAAGCCAACAAATTAATGCCACACGATTTATGCAGATCTTGGAGCATCTGATCTTAGTTCTTCGAATAGAGAAGACAAGGAAATAATGTTCGCTCTTACATTTGTAAACCCAAATCCAAGACTTCCATCTCCATTGTTCGTTGCCAAGTCTACTCCTGAACCAGCCTTGACCAGAAGAAGCAGAGCTTTTTCATTTTCTAACTCTTCTTTTCCCTGGAGACCGAACCTTAGATGTAATGGCTTCAAAGCCAAGTCAGCTACAGCTCCGGAGAATGTGGAAGGAGGAGATTCGGAATCTGGAAGTTTGGTCAAAGGGTTGAAGCTAGGAGGCATGTTCGGAGTTTGGTACCTTCTCAATATCTACTACAACATCTTCAACAAACAGGTTCCTTCTTTGTCTATCTCAGTTCATCCTTCACTCCGACAATGACTCGAATTTATTTATTAATTAATCTTCCACAAGTGGTCATCCAGGTACTTAGGGTTTATCCATATCCAGCGACTGTAACAGCATTTCAATTAGGGTGTGGAACGTTGATGATTGCAATAATGTGGCTCCTTAAACTCCATCCACGCCCCAAATTTGCTCCTTCTCAGGTAATTCATAATTGATTCCGTCAACTCTAATCCTCTCTGATTTCGAAACTTTTGGTCAAATTATCTTCAGTTTACGGCGATCCTACAACTAGCAGCAGCTCACACGTTAGGTAACTTGTTAACAAACGTGAGCTTGGGACGAGTAAATGTCTCTTTCACCCACACAATCAAAGCAATGGAGCCTTTCTTCACCGTCTTGTTCTCTGTTCTCTTGCTCGGTGAGGTAAGCACACTCTGTCTTCAGTTTTAATCTATAATCAGAGATTCAAAAATGGTATTGCTTTGATTCTCTTCTCTACCAGAGACAAATCCTTGAAATTTTGATTGACTGCTGTCCAGTGGCCGAGTCTGTGGATTGTTTGTTCGTTGTTACCAATTGTCGCTGGAGTCTCTTTAGCATCTTTCACAGAAGCTTCTTTCAATTGGTATGAAGTGTGAACAACAAGAAACAAAAAAAAACAGTAATATTCTTGATAAACTTTTTATTGATTTGATTGATGTCTTTGGGATAAACCAGGATTGGTTTCTGCAGTGCGATGGCATCTAATGTAACGAACCAATCACGCAATGTTCTCAGTAAAAAATTCATGGTTGGACAGGTAAAAAAATCTGAAGAAGTTATCCTCTTCAAGAAACTAGTAATAGAAATCTGCTAATCATGTTTATATATTGAAACAGGAAGCTTTGGACAACATCAACCTTTTCTCTGTGATAACCATTATCTCCTTTATCTTACTGGTTCCTGTAGCAATCCTCATCGATGGGTTTAAGCTTACTCCTGCGCAGTTACAAATAGCTGTAAGTGAACACACATAAATAGATAGCTGGTATAGATGTCCAAAGCAAAAGAAGAAAAATAGATAAACAAGTAATGAGTTTTGCTTGACAGACAAGCCAGGGTTTGTCTGTAAAAGAGTTTTGCATCATGTCTCTTCTTGCTGGTGTTTGCTTGCACAGCTACCAACAGGTTCGTCCGTCCGTATAGTTGAGTTTCAGATGGGTTGTTAATTCAGTTAGTGTTTGGTTTGTAATAAGCACTAACTGCGTCTCAAATTTACAACCCCGAATTAGGTATCGTATATGATCTTGGAGATGGTGTCTCCAGTCACACACTCTGTAGGGAATTGCGTGAAGCGTGTGGTGGTTATCACGTCATCCATTATTTTCTTCCAAACTCCAGTCTCACCTCTTAACTCTATAGGTAAGAAGAAATAAAAGTATATATTGTACTAGTAGTATACCTATAATAAAAGGATTGGTACAGACGTACACTTGATTTATTGAAGCAAGAATCTCTTAAAACAGGTACGGCGACTGCACTAGCTGGAGTTTATTTGTACTCGAGAGCCAAAAGAGTCAAAGTCAAACCAAACCCAAAAAGTTGTTGAATTTGTCTGTATATATAACAAAGAAATTGTAGAAGCTCTTATTAGATTGTTATTCCTGAAAAAAATGTTAGATACAGTACTGTATTTTTTTTTGGTTCAATCATGTTGCTTTTATGTGTTTTTTTACAAATCATTAAAAAAAAAAACCATACTTTGAAATTTTATTTATTTTGATAACTAAATGGGCCTTGGAATAAAAGGGATTGACCCAATAATAAGGCCCAAAGGAGGGAAGGAGGCGGCTCATTTAGGAAGCAGATATTTTTGTTGTGATGGTTGGTTGTATAAACCTAACGGGAGGGGCATAAAGGAGGAGGTGCACATCCTTTTTCTCTCTCTTGCTCTACGCTTCTTCTTGTGGCGTAGAATTGTAGAGAGAGAAATAAAAAAAAAGGAATCTGAAAGTTGGAGTTGAGAAGGATTTGTTTGACCTGTGAGAGATTTTAATCTAATCTGCTACATTCAAACTTCCATATCTCAACACTTGAAATCAGGTACGCGTTTTTCTCTCCCTACTTGGCTTTTGGTAAATTTGAGATTTCTCGCATAGATTCTTCTGTCGGTTTGGTCGTCTTTAAGATCGAATCCTCTGTGGATTTTTTTTAGGGTTTTCTTTCCGATCTGTAAATCCAGATCTGTGCTCGATTTTGTATTTGCATATTTGAATTGAAATTGCCATTATTATTGTTTTAGTAATAAAATAGTTTTGTTGTATTGCAAATTGATGTTAGGCATCTCCGTGCCTATTTGGTTTGGTTGCTATGGCTGCTACCGCTACTAATGTCCGTTACGCACCTGAGGATCATTCTCTTCCCAAGCCTTGGAAAGGCCTTGTCGATGATAGAACTGGCTACTTGTACTTTTGGAATCCCGAGACCAATGTTACTCAGTACGAGAGACCTACTCCCTCCCAACCTCCCAAGTTTCCTGCCGTTTCTGTAAGCTCTTCCGTTCAGGTTCAGCAACCAAATGGTGCCACCTATGCTCCTGGAAAGGACAACGATAACTACACTCGAGGCACTGAACCTGGGCCTAAGATTGACTCTTCCTCCAGGTTTACTGAGGTACTGACTATATCTCTTTTCTTCTTTTTTTTTTTTTTTTTTTGGTTTTGTTTATAACTATTATCCATTTGTTAAGTTTCTTCTTTTGCTCTTTTTAAATTTCTCTCCATTTGTTAAAGGGTGGCAGGAGTGGTCCACCTTATTCCAATGGTGCAGCTAATGGAGTTGGCAATTCTGCTTATGCTGCAACATCTGCCAGAGTTCCTCCTCCTTCATCAGCTCCAGCTACTGAACTCTCCCCTGAGGCCTATTCCCGCCGTCATGAAATTACTGTCAGTGTAAGTATCTAAGATCTTCCTTGAGCAATCACCGTTGTTTTCATTTCATGTTTTTTGTACATCCCCTATCTAAGTGCCTATTTGGTTTTCATCTGTTTTATGTCCCCTCTAATTGCTAAGTAGTTACTGATATCTCTTTTCCCTTTTCTTCAGGGGGGCCAAGTACCACCACCTCTAATGTCCTTTGAATCTACTGGTTTTCCTCCTGAGCTTCTGCGGGAGGTATGAATTTATTCTCATTGTAAATTGAAAAGACTTAGGAACCCTCAAACCTTTTTTTCCGGTATAACTGTTCTACCAATAAGCGGAATATATACTGAGTTTTATACTGGGGCCTGATTTATGAACCTAGCTTGGTTTTCCTAATATTAGACTTATTTTGTCACCAAGCTAAAATCGACTTAGGTTTAACATTTAGAGTCAAAGTTTTATGCCATATGCACCCTTTTCTTTCTTTTTTTCCCAGGTGCGATGTTTGCTCCTGGGAGGAGCTAATGTCGTACACTGTGCCACTTCTTTGAGGTCCTTGCAAATTATTTGGAGTGGACCAAATTTTTTGGAAAGGGCTTCCCAAATCATCCAAGCTCGTGGCAGGGCCTATTAATGGTGTGATGATTCATTTCACCACCGGGTCCAGACAGAAGAAGAGGCGTCCTCCTGCTGCAGGTTTCATCAGTAATCTTTTGCCGCCTGCAAATGGGGGATGGTGCTTCTTCTGACATGAGCCACCACTCCATAAGCCCAAAAGAACCTTGGTGTTCCTCTTCTCATAGGACAGCCTGGTTTTCTGCTTTCTTAGGTACTCAGTGCAGGTTTCTCTGCTCCAACTCCAATTCAAGCTCAGTCATGGCCAATTGCGATGCAAGGTAGGGACATAGTAGCCATTGCTAAAACTGGCTCGGGAAAAACTTTGGGTTACTTGATTCCTGGATTTATGCATCTTCAACGCATCCGAAAGGATTCGCGAATGGGCCCAACTATCTTGGTATTGTCTCCAACGAGGGAGCTGGCGACACAAATCCAAGAAGAAGCTGTTAAATTTGGGAGGTCATCAAGAATTTCGTGTACGGTAAGTAGAAGTCTCTGAACTTGTAAAGTTTTAATATGCTTCTTTAGTATCTGTCTAAAGTATACCAAATGTGTGGTCTTGTTATCTCTGTTTTAGTGTTTGTATGGTGGTGCGCCAAAGGGCCCTCAGCTGAGGGATTTAGACAGAGGAGCAGATATTGTGGTTGCAACTCCTGGGCGATTGAATGATATCCTTGAAATGAGGAGAATTAGTCTGCGTCAAATATCTTATCTTGTGCTAGATGAGGCAGATAGAATGTTGGACATGGGTTTTGAACCACAGATAAGGAAGATTGTGAAAGAAATTCCCACCAAGCGTCAGACCCTTATGTACACAGCTACGTGGCCGAAGGGAGTTAGGAAAATTGCAGCTGACTTGCTTGTTAACCCTGCTCAAGTCAACATTGGCAACGTTGACGAGCTTGTGGCTAACAAGTCAATCACACAGGTATGGCTTGACCTGATTCTATTGATTCAGCTGGCCGTTTCAGGAAAATCAATCTGATTGTTGTGCTTTGTTGGACACAGCATATTGAAGTGGTAGCACCAATGGAGAAACAGAGGAGGTTAGAGCAGATCTTGCGGTCTCAGGAACCAGGCTCAAAGGTGATAATATTCTGCTCAACAAAAAGGATGTGTGATCAACTAACACGCAATCTGACCCGCCAATTTGGAGCTGCTGCTATACATGGAGACAAGTCCCAGCCTGAGAGAGACAATGTTCTTAATCAATTCCGCAGTGGCAGGACTCCGGTTCTTGTAGCAACCGATGTTGCTGCTCGTGGATTGGACGTTAAGGATATCAGGTATTTACATAATCCAAATTCCCAATCCTTAAAAACAAATCATTACATTGTGACTTGATGATTATATATAACACGATTTGAGATGACAGGGCGGTTGTAAATTATGATTTCCCCAATGGAGTGGAAGACTATGTTCATAGAATCGGAAGAACAGGAAGAGCTGGAGCGACTGGTCAGGCATTCACATTCTTTGGTGATCAAGATTCGAAACATGCTTCAGATCTGATAAAGATCTTGGAAGGAGCAAACCAGCGAGTCCCTCCTCAGATCCGCGAAATGGCTACACGCGGCGGTGGTGGAATGAACAAATTCAGTCGCTGGGGTCCTCCTTCAGGAGGCCGTGGTCGTGGTGGCGACTCTGGTTATGGTGGCAGAGGTGGCTTTGGTTCGCGTGACAGGTAAACATAAAGACATACTTGTTTTAAAATGTATGCTATAGAAAATATGATTGTGAGTTGAGATTTTGTATAAATTTTGGATGGGAAGCAGAAGCAGCAATGGATGGGGAAGAGATCGTGAAAGGAGCCGTAGCCCTGAGAGATTTAACAGAGCTCCACCACCATCTTCCACGGGATCTCCTCCTCGCAGCTTCCATGAGACGATGATGATGAAACACAGGTGAAGGAGAGAAACAAGCTTAATAAAAGCCAAGTGACGAAGATTGTGTTATTGGGGATATCCCTTATTACTTACTCTGACATTATATATTTTTTTGGCCGGTGAACAACTTGAAAAAAAAAAACAAGACCACGACACTCACTCCCATTGGATGTTTACTTTACGTTTCAAAACTACAATTGATATAGTTTGTATCATCTATTTATTATTATTATGAAGCTCAGAGTTTGGTAAGAATGTTTTATGGAATAGGAAATAACTTTGATTATTTATTGCCTGTCTAATCGTGAATAAGAATGCTATGGACTTCATATCACACATTGGATGATGGAATCACCAAGCGGAATGTGGTGTTTATTATTTCATAGATTAACGAGCCTATTAGAGCTAAGCCTCAAAACCAACTAACAACTTACCACTAGCACTAGGAGAAGTGTAGTCCAGTCCACCCACGTTTCTGAAATCACTCCGATTTTTACTCAAAACACAACCCTCTTCACAACTCGCCATCATTATTGATTTATTAGTTTATTCATCATCGAACAACTCTCCAAACCTTGAAATCATCTTGCCGTTTTTTTTCGCCAAGGATCGTGCCTGTGTCCATGGATCAAGAGATGATCAAGATCAAACTACTTAAAACATCACAAAAAACCAGGAAGAAGAAGGAGACGAATACAGATCAAAAGAAGAAGACGAAAGAAGAGAAATGGAAGAGACATTTCATCAGAACGAGGATGGTTTTTCCGGTTAAGAAGATGACTTGTGTGATTTCCGGTGTCTTCAGCCGCAAAAAAACACTTACAGGTGACTCATCAGAAGAGATTACTGAAGCTGATGAGACCTTGTTTGTTGCTAAAGCTAAATCCAAGCAAAACCTACTTCAGAAGAAGAAGGAGAGTTTTTGGGAAAGCGCAAGAGTTCGACTGAAGATACTCATCTTAGGGCAAAGATTGAAGACGATAAAAAGGAGAAAAAGAAGCTTAAATGAGGATCTTGGAGAAGATGAGCTGTGCAAGAAGAGGATACTAATGGGTGAAAGATGCAAACCGATGAACCGGTCAGGGATTTTGCAGTATGATGGTGATGGGATCTTCTTACCCGAGCCATGACCGGTGATCGATTCATGTTGTTCATGTCAGTATCAATATATGGTTGTATAGTTTCAATTTCTTGCCGATTTATTTACTCATTAGTATTAGTCTTGTTGCTTATTCACTCTGAGACTTGCATGCAGATAGTTATACAAACTTTTCTTTCCTACCTGTGAGGTTTTAATCCGATTAGCCTTAGTTCTTTAGGTTTGAGCTTTGCGGAATTAAGAACTAAATAACACAAGATCTTTAACGAGTTCCTCTCCAAACCAGAGAGTACGTCTCGACAAGGACGGAACCTTGTAATCCACTAAAGAGCACAAGTATAAGTTTCAATACAATCTTCTCTCTCTCTCTAACCCTTTTGTGTTTCTCCCTTACATGTACCTTAAGAAGAAGAAGGCTAACCCTAGAGAAGAAGAAGAAGTAAAACCAGAAACTTATGTAAATCCGAAGCCCCAAGACAATAACTCTCTCAAGCTCTCTTTACCGAAAACTCTCTCTCTAAGCTATGTCTCTCTCTTGCTTCTTTGTTGTTGGTGATGATGAATTGTGAAGCCTTGCCTCTCTATTTATAAGAACGTGTAAGACCTCCAATTCCAAATTGAAACAGGAGAACTTCCTATTCCTCTTGAATTTGCCTTTCTCGTTCATGACCAAAAATAGGAAACATCAATTCATCATCTTGGGCTTCGATTTCTTCATGGCCCAGCTTTGGCCCAGCTTTGGCCCAGCTTTGGCCCAGCTTGTGTTGAGAGACCCAAACCAATACGACATTGAGACCCACAAATCTCCACCTTGTCGTTTTGGTTCAGCTTCACTTCCTCCAATCGAAAAGCTTGCTCCTTTCAATCTTACCGAGACTTGAAGCTCTACTCTCGTCGCCGTCTTCAATGGATGCTTCCGGCAGCTCCTCGTCACTTCCGCCTGAAATCCTCGAGGCCGTCTTGAGCAATGCCGCCGTGACTCAAGGAATTGGTACCTGAAAAACGAAAGCGAACCTCAATCTTGAAGCTTCTCTGTTTTTCTCCTCTTCCTGAGTTTCAACCCGAACTTGACAATGTTCTTTCTTGACTTTGCAGGTGAAGAAGAACGCAAGGAGTTCGATGCCTTGTGTGAAACCGGAGGTCATCCTAAGTAAGAAAACCTCCTTTTCTCAAACCTTCCTTCGATTTCAGATTTTACCACCTGTAATCTGTCCTTGTTGATTTCCTCTGAGACTGCAATTGTTTGTCCTAACAAAAAACTTCTCATCCTTTTCCTCCGAGATGATCCAACCAACAGAGAGATCTCGGAGTACGCCTTGCTCAAATCAGGAGATGACTTTGAGCGTTACGAGGCAATTCTCGAACGCTTTTCCAGGTAATCCCTTTGTTAACATATCAGCTGGATTTAGAGTAGTGTGGATTTTGGTTAGGTTGACTGAACCATCATTCACTAAGTCCCGGATAAAGTGAAACTTTCTTGCAATGTGCTTTGTTCTGTCATGATATATCGAGTTCTTAGCTAAGTGAATTGCACTCTGAGAGTCACAATTAAGCTTAAAACTCTTCTCAAGGAAACCTAATTCCTCACACATCTTCTGCAACCAAATACCCTCCTTAGCTGCTTCAGTGAGTGCCATGTACTCAGCTTCTGTGGTTGAAAGAGCTACCACAGGCTGAAGACTGGCTCTCCAACTCACTGTGTTCCCACCAACCTGGAAAACATATCCTGACACTGATCTGCTCTTGTCAAGATCAGCTCCATAATCTGAATCACAAAACCCTTCAATATTCATGTGATCTGACTTTGTAAATGTAAGACACACTTCTGTTGCTCCTTTTAGATACCTTAGGATCCATTTAACCGCATCCCAATGACTTCTGCCTGGTTTTGCCATAAACCTGCTGACCAAGCAGATGGCATAAGCTAGATCCGGTCTTGAACCGATCATAGCGTACATCAGGCTCCCTACTGCACTTGCATAGGGTACTTCGCTCATTAGTGGTGTCTCTCTGATTAACTCTTCTTGTGTTAAGCTTCTGAGCTTCATTGCTGAGTTAACAGGTGACACAACCGGCTTACATTCATCCATATTGAATGATCTTAAAACTTGTTTAAGATACCTTTCTTGTGACAGTTTCAGAACCCCTTTCTTTCTATCCCTGATGATATCCATGCCTAGGATTCTAGTTGCTGGCCCTAGATCCTTCATCTCAAACTCCTTCTTTAGACTTTTCTTCAAGATTTTAATCTTTTCCAAGTCTTTTGCTGCTACTAACATATCATCCACATAGAGTAAGAGAAACACTTTATCATCAATTGTTGATCCTTTGTGATAAACACACGGATCATCGACACATCTGTGGAATCCTTGTGACTTCATGAAGTTGTCAAACTTGTGATTCCACTGTCTAGGAGATTGTTTCAATCCATAGAGTGACTTCTTGAGTAGACAAGCTTTGTCTTCTTTTCCTTTTTCTATGAATCCTTCAGGCTGATTCATGTAGATGGTTTCATCCAATGTTCCATGCAGAAAAGCAGTCTTCACGTCTAGTTGTTCTAATTCCAGATCAAAATTGACCACAACAGACAACATGATCCGAATGGAAACATGTTTGACTACAGGAGAAAAGATTTCATTGTAATCAATTCCCTCAACTTGTGTAAATCCTTTAGCTACAAGTCTGGCCTTGTATCGTGCTTTTTCAACTCCAGGAATTCCTTCCTTAAGCTTGAAAATCCATTTACATCCTACTAATTTCTGCTTGTTTGGTTTAGAGACAAGTTCCCATGTCTCATTCTTGTCCAGAGACTTCATCTCTTCAATCATAGCCTGTTCCCACTCCTTCCAGTATTTGCTTCTCCTAGCTTCTCCCACTGATCTTGGCTCATCTAGTTCTAGATCTTCTGCACAAGCTAGTGCATAAGCCACGTAGTGAGATCCATCAAATCTGTCAGGTGGTTTTATTTGTCTTCTTTCTCTGTCTCTTGCCAGCATGTAGTCATCAAGAGACGCATATTGTTCCTCCTGGTTTTCCTGTTCAGGATCCGATTCCTGTTGTTCCTCTGATTCAGTTTCTGCATTAGTCTCTGTTCCTGACTCTGTTTCTTCTGAAGTAGCTCCACCTTGACCAGCGGATTCTGCGTCTTCTGAACCAGCTCCATCTTGACCATTAGAGCTCCCATTATCCGAGTCAACTCCACCTTGACCAGTAGAGTTTTGAACTGAATCATCTGTGTTTGGTCCACGGATAAGGTCTAAGCTGAATGTGACCTTTTTCTCTTTAGGTGGTTTCTCAGATTTCTTCTCTTTTTCCTTGTACAAATTATCTTCATCAAAGACTACATTCCTGCTGATTGTACACTTCCCATCTTCTGGTAACCATACCCTATAACCTTTTGTACCAATAGGGTATCCCATGAAGATTCCCTTAACAGCTCTAGGACTGATCTTGTCCTGTTGAATGTGTACATATGCCACACATCCAAACCGTCTGAGATGACTGAAATCCACCTTTGATCCTGACCACACTTCTTCTGGAATCTTGAATTTTAGGGATGCATTAGGAGACCTGTTTATTAGGTAGACAGCTGTTGCTGCAGCTTCAGCCCAAAACTTCTTCTCCAACCCTGTTTCTGCTAACATACACCTTATCTTATCAGCTATTGTTCTGTTCATCCTTTCCGATACTCCATTCTGCTGCGGAGTATAGGTGCAGGTTCTATGTCTCTTAATCCCTGAATCTTTGCATAGTTTATCCATCTGTTGGTTGCAGAACTCTAGACCATTGTCAGTTCTTAGACACTTGATCTTCTTGTTTGTTTGATTTTCTACAAGTTTTTTCCACTCAGAGAAATTATCAAACACCTCATCTTTACTTCTTAGAAATCTGATCCAGACCTTCTTTGAATAATCATCAATGAACGTTAAGAAGTATTTGCAACCAGACAAGCTAGATTCGTTAGAGACTGACCCCCACAAATCACTGTGTACATATTCCAGGATGTCCTTTGTTGTATGTTTAGCTTCCGGAAAACTTTGTTTGTGAGATTTCCCTAGAACACATTCTTCACAGAAATCCAATGTATGAACTTCTTTGGAGTCTAAGTATCCTTCTTTGACCAGAATGTGCATGTTCTTTAGACTCATGTGTCCTAGCCTAGAGTGCCATCTGTTGGTTAGATTGACTTGAGCTCTAGCCACAGATGCTTCTCCTTTTAGTACTGTTCCCTGCAAATAGTATAATCCATCTTGATACTTTCCTGTAAACACCTTCTTGCCTTTCTTGAAAAAAGTGATTGTAAAGTCTTCACCAACATAGTTACAACCATTCTTTTCTAGCTGTCCGTATGAGATAAGATTTCTGCCCATCGTAGGCATGTATCTGACCTCTGTAAGGGTTACAATTGTACCTTCCGGGGTTAGTATCTTCAGCTTGCCTATTCCTTTAACTTCACTGTGAGTGTCGTTTCCCATTAAGACCTTTCCTCCATCAATCTCTTTGAGATCAAATAAAGCATCTTTATCTGGTGTAATGTGGAATGTACAACCAGAGTCTAGAACCCACTCATCTTTTGAGTTTTGTAAGCTTGCTGTTAGGATCATAGGGTGCTCCTCTTCTTTAGCAACATTTGCAGAATTTGCAGATTTCCTTTCAGGACAATCTGCCTTGAAGTGACCTTCCCTACCGCATACCCAACATTCTCTAGCCTTTGGCTGATTCTTCTGTCTTGACTTTGATCTCTTACCCTTACTCTTTGACCTGTTGCCTTCTTGACCATTGCTCTTTGTCTCAGATCTTCCTCTGCTCACAATCAGTCCTTCTGAGTTTGGTTTTGATTTAACCTTCTGCTTTAACTCAACTTCCTTAGAGTAAGCAGCACTTGTTACATCATCAATGGTCAAGGATTGTGTTTTGCCGGCTCCATACCTTAGAGTATCTCTTAGAGATTCGTATGGCTCTTGTAGAGCTGACAGAATCTGAATTGCCTGATCTTCATTAGAGATGCTGACTCCTACACTTGCCAAGTCATCAACTAGCTTAAGGAAAACATCCAAATTTTCCTCTATGCTTTTGTTGTCTTCAAATTTGAAACATGAGAATCTCTGCTTCAAATAGATGCGGTTAGGTAGGGATTTTGATTGGTAATCCCTTTCTAAGGCCTGCCAAACGCCTAGTGCTGTGAGTTCTTGCATGACTTTGCGCAGTGGCACGTCTCCCAAACTCATGCAAATTAGAGTCCTTGCTGTTTTGTCTTTAGCTGCATCAAATACAACTGTTCCTCCCTCAGTCTTTACCTCCGCTGGTCCTTTGCCACTGTCTGTAGGATCTGTTGAGGTGCTGGTCTGTACCAAGGTGGGAACAGCTTCTTTCTCCTTGATGGTGTGCTCTAATCCTAGTAACTCCAGCTGGCACCGAACCTTGAACTTCCATAGCCCAAAGTCTCCTTTACCGTCAAACTTTGGGACTTCAAGCTTTGGAACTTTGATCTTCTGCTCATTAGTTCCCATGGTGTTTGTTCAAGATTCTTTTCCTTACTTGATAGTCTTTAGCGTGAACACTCGCAGAACCTGATACTCGATCCCTTCCTGCTTAACCTGAGCGCTCTGATACCACTTGTGAGGTTTTAATCCGATTAGCCTTAGTTCTTTAGGTTTGAGCTTTGCGGAATTAAGAACTAAATAACACAAGATCTTTAACGAGTTCCTCTCCAAACCAGAGAGTACGTCTCGACAAGGACGGAACCTTGTAATCCACTAAAGAGCACAAGTATAAGTTTCAATACAATCTTCTCTCTCTCTCTCTAACCCTTTTGTGTTTCTCCCTTACAGGTACCTTAAGAAGAAGAAGGCTAACCCTAGAGAAGAAGAAGAAGTAAAACCAGAAACTTATGTAAATCCGAAGCCCCAAGACAATAACTCTCTCAAGCTCTCTTTACCGAAAACTCTCTCTCTAAGCTATGTCTCTCTCTTGCTTCTTTGTTGTTGGTGATGATGAATTGTGAAGCCTTGCCTCTCTATTTATAAGAACGTGTAAGACCTCCAATTCCAAATTGAAACAGGAGAACTTCCTATTCCTCTTGAATTTGCCTTTCTCGTTCATGACCAAAAATAGGAAACATCAATTCATCATCTTGGGCTTCGATTTCTTCATGGCCCAGCTTTGGCCCAGCTTTGGCCCAGCTTGTGTTGAGAGACCCAAACCAATACGACATTGAGACCCACACTACCATATATAGTTACCAATTTCAATACAAAATTCAGAGCAATTATTAAGAGTTCAGGTATGTTGTATGATCTTGCATTTCAATTTTTAAGTGTTTATATACATGGATATAGAGAGATGATCTCACAAGACAATCAAGCATTTTTCCCTTAAGTTGAGGTATATTAGTACAGGACAACAACATGACGATGCATAACACACCTGTGCATCAGCACCAGATGAAACCAAGATATTGAGGGTTGTAGAAAATGCTATGCCATCTCCGGAATCGAACTCAATAAGTGCTCATATAGAAACACTAATGAACCCTTGATCAATTACATGAACAAAAATAAAATCAAATGTTGAGGTTGAACCAAATCCTGTTAGATTTCGATTCTATTATTTAGTGTTTAAAGTTAAAGGTAATTGAGTCTTTGTATCCTGAAAATAATGGTATTTGAGGAATATTGAATCTGGTGTGTTACGTTTGTCCACGAAACTTATTTTGGGGTATTTCTCAAATATAAATTCCTTTGAAGATATATTTAAATAAGAAGCAAATTTAAACCGTAACCATGCCAACCTATACATATTCATTTACATTTTATTTTTGATACTATTATTCATAAGCTGAAAATCCGAATAAGCTAAAACGAAATCTAGATTAGACATTGTTGTCTGTAAAATTGTGTATTTTTTTAAAAAAATGAAATTTTATAACTCTAATTATATTTTTTTCAAAAAAAAAAAAGACTTTGGAAAAAGAAGTTTGGTGAGTCTATGGCATAGAGGAAAGTGTATGTCTTGTGTACTTTGATGATAATATAATTGATGACAGCCTATTAATCTCCAAATCGACTCTAGTTTTTTGTGGTTACAAATTAATTTTCCTTTTACAACTAAACGAATCATGAACTCCTAAGATCTAAAATCAAAGCTCCCTACATGTTCACACATGGTTTATTTTCCACTATCAATTAATTTCTCATTGGTCATTAGGAGATAACCCTTTTATCCTGAACAAAATAATCATCAACCAAAACAACAACTAATACTATCTTACGAATATATATGGAGTGATAGTTCAAGGATTTTTTCTTACGAATTACATATTAAAACGACTACTATTTAGTTTTAAATAAACAAACTTCGGAACACTTTTATTGTGTTCAATATTTATCTGGGAAAATACACGCAAATTATTTGGTTAAATTACTAGTTATTTATATACTCATACAATAATTGAATTGTAAGCTGACACATCATTTAAATTTTCAGCCACAAAACCTCACTTACTAAATTTGGCATATGAATTACACCAAACCTTCTCAATTAATTAATTGCCCAAAGGCAAACGCTATTACAACTTTCATTTTATTTTCTCTCTCTACTATTTAGATTTTCTTAGTATAATTAAAATGTAAAATCGAAATCATACACAACAACAAAAAAACTGCGTTGACCAAATAGAATACATTTGTGAAAGTGTAATTTAGATGTGGTAAATATAGAAAGTATAAAAACACCAATACATCAATGGTTTTGTTTACTAAATAAATATTGGATAGTAAATATTAGTGAAAGAGGGTTAGGAAGTGGTCGTTATTTACATAAACTCTGTGCAATGTTTCTGTCAAGCTTTGCTTGCTTTGATTTAATATATTGTACTTTCTTCCTTCTCACTGTTTACAATATGTGTGGACGTGAACTAATCACGCTAAGTTTTCTTTAATTATCAATTTATTATTTAGTTTTTTCTTGGCAAGTTATAAGTTATAATTTTGTAATCAAATATTGCATAATTTCATTGATTTTGTATATATACATAGTTACGTATCACTGAAAAACTCTGCTTTGTATTACCAATTGGAGTATGGTCATAAGTCACAACCCTATAAAAGTAAACAGTTGGTGATCATCTTCCCGCCTCGAGTATCTCTCTCTCTCTTCTCTGTTCTCTCTCTTGATTGCTAGACAAATATACACAAAGAGAGATCAACATATACAAAGATAGAAAGAAGAAGAAGATGGAGGCGATGAAGAAGAAAGGGAGAGGGAAAGCGACAACAACATCACAGAAAGAAGAAGAAGGAACAGTGAGGAAAGGGCCATGGACTATGGAGGAAGACTTTATCCTCTTCAATTACATCCTAAATCATGGTGAAGGTCTTTGGAACTCCGTCGCTAAAGCCTCTGGTAATACATATTATACACACTCACGTGTTATGTTATGTATTAAGTATGTTTTTGATGATATTAATTATATCATTTGTTTAATTTTTTCATATTATAAGGTCTAAAACGTACCGGAAAAAGTTGTCGGCTCCGGTGGCTGAACTATCTCCGACCAGATGTGCGACGAGGGAAACATAACCGCAGAAGAACAACTTTTGATTATTCAGCTTCATGCTAAGCTTGGAAACAGGTCTTATATAGTTTCATGATGAGTACATGTACATGCGTGCGTACACGGTACACGTAATATGAATCAGAAACTAATTTATGGTGCTAAAAAATATAACGTTAGGTGGTCGAAGATTGCGAAGCATCTTCCGGGAAGAACGGACAACGAGATAAAGAACTTCTGGAGGACAAAGATTCAGAGACACATGAAAGTGTCGTCGGAGAAGATGATGAATCATCACTGTTCGGGAAACTCACAGAGCTCGGGGATGACGACAACGGACCAAGGCAGCTCCGGCAAAGCCATCGACATGGCTGAGAGCTTCTCTCAGACGACGACTTCGTTTAATGTGGTGGAACAGTCAAACGAGAATTACTGGAATGTTGAAGATCTGTGGCCCGTCCACTTGCTCAATGGTGACCACCATGTGATTTAAGATATATAGTCCTAACATTTATATGCCCGAGCTGATTTTTTTTTGTATGGTACGTTCTTTGCTGTTCTATTTCTGAAATGTTGTTGCATTTAATTTACATATAATAACGTGCATGTTGTAGTCATTAAATCTTTAAAACATATATTTATAAAAAAAAAATTTAAACATACTGTATTGAGGGGGTGTATGAGTTACTTGTGTCCGTTAAAGAATATATATTACACTTTTTTGAATCAAATTCGAGTTGTTTGTTGATGTTTGGATTTTTTCAGTAAATATGAAAAATTTAATAGAAAGCAAATATATAGCAGTTGGTTCAGTGTAATTAAAACCAATTCCAAAACGTAGGAGACTGCACACATAGATAGATAGATAGATAGATAAATATATATAGAGAGATTAGAGGGTTTTGAGTTTGGATGTTGTAAACAGGGAAGCACTCTGTATAGTTCAAAGAAGGGATGTTGTTGTTGTTTAGTCATCAGCTGCATCACTGGGGAGTTTCATCGGCATTGCGTTTGATCGTCAAAACTGGACACTCCGCATGTTTCACGCAGAACGCGCCCACAGTCCCCACAAAGACCCTGCAATGCAGTACGTAGAGGGAAGAGGAGCAAACACATCATGTTTTCAAACAAAGCACTAGCAGTAGTAGTAGTAACTTAAGAGTCTATGATTTCAAGCTATGCCTGGCTCAATGCTTGTATAACTTAGAATGACAAGTTTCTTGTTGGCTCTGTTTCCGTCGAGTCTAGAACTAATCTACTAGTCTATTAAAACTCAAAACTTGTTTCAAGCTAGAATCTATCTAGCTGTAATCCTTATAGCAGGTAAAGTCGGATATGTATTTCATCATTCAGTCTAAATACCAAGGGTATCAAGCAAATATAGGGTGCAGGAGTGTGAGTATATTTACGCACTTTTGAAACCGGCCAAGACCGCGACTTCCCACGACAAGAAAATCTGGTCGGACTCGGCTCACTTCTTGGCAATATAACCTCCTTGGGAATCACCTTTCTTAACCCAGGCCTCGCAAAACAACCTACAAGTAGCATTTGATCACGAACATCACAAAAAGGAACAAGTTACATAGACAGAGGAGGGATAAGTTGATGAGCTAAAAAAGAGTGTGTTATATATACCCCAATCTCATGACATTTTTTAACGAAAAACTCGAGAAGGTGAAGACCTTTTGCCTTGTTAGACTTTCTCATCTCTCTGAAATCTTCAGGGGAAGCATAAATGCTGTCTACGTCATCAAAACCTGCTTTGCCATTCACAAACAAAACAAGAGAAACTTAGCAAAATCACAATCAACAAGTAGCGTCGAAGAACCATCTCCTCTAATAAACATATTCTCAGCACACGATCAAGAATTTCAAGATTGTTCTAATTGACCATTACGAGCTAACATTAAATTGTAAGATCCCTCAAACCAAACTAACCGACATGATCGTTCAAATCTACGATCATGCTTTCCCAGAGAGATGCATACAGCATTCAAGGATAAATTAAAGGAATTGAGGCGAGAGAAGAACCGTCTTCGTCGACGACTTGTACATGGAGCAAGAGAATCTTGAAATCGGAAGTGTTAGATCGGACGATCTTCTCGAGAGTCCATTCGAAAGCTCTTTTGCTACTAATCGAAGGGTGAGGGTAGTCTTTGATCGTCGAACCGTTCACGGCCACCATCACTTTAGTCGGCTCGCTCCCCATTTTCTCAATGATTCACCAAAATCGTCGTCTCTTCTCAAAATCTCTGATGATTAAAAGACGAACGACCTCGTCAGATATATCTCATGTGAAAGACTACTCTTTGCGCGCACGACGTGTACAAGCGCACTTTAGCTCTGTAATGTCATCAGCATATGCTAAAATGCGCAGGCTTTTCTGTTACCGGACAGCTACGCCTACACGTTCTTCTAATACATAAATAATAAAGTGCAAAGCCCTACAATAAGGGCCCAAAATGAATTAGCCCATATCTACATTTTCTTTTGTTTTCTTAATTTAAAATAGCTTATTATGAGTTGGTATTAGATTGTGGAATTTTATTTGCTGCTGCACTACAGAATTTCACAAAACAAGTAGTAGTTGTATATAGTATTTTGTTTTGGAAATTATAGGCCTAATAATAATAATCATATATATGAAAAGTATATATAATCACTGATGATGAATTCCAGTGAAGGAGACTCTACCAAAGCCAAGATGCCCAATCTGATACAACTCCAACCAAACTCTCTCAGCTTCAACTCTCGCACTTATTCTCGTCTCTTCATCTCCTCTTAACGACGCCGTTTTCTCTTCCTTAGTCAAACTCCCATCTCTTTCCACCACAAACCGGTGGTCATCCAACTCTCCATCTCCTTCTCTGCCTGCCACCGCAACATCCACCACTCACCATCTCGCCCGACCTCCGGCGCTGGTCGTGATGATGAAAATGTTCCTCGAGGTTGATTTTCTTCCTCCGCTTCTTACTCCGGCCACCACGCCCGATACATTTCCGGCCGATCATCCAGGGGACCTTCACAAAGGCGAGGGTGAGGAGGTTCACGACGGCGCATGGACAACAGCAGAGCGCTACGCAGTCAGCGATCGCCGCCGCCGCCCACGACCGGCACCTTTTCCCGGAGCATGATCTGGCTCTCGGCTCTTCATCGGCTCCTTGACTCCAGTGGAACCCACTCTGGTCTTTACGTGAAACTCGATGCGCCTTTTGGTTTTCCTCCATTTTAAATTTACAAACCTGCCAAAAAAAAGAGAAAAAATTAAAGCTTACTAACGTGTATATATACATGATACTCATATGTGGCCATACGCATTCACATATACAGGTTTTTGTCCATATATGAGTGTATATAAGTATTATTTTTGATACTTGAAGTAAAAAAAGAGAGATATAGGAAACAGCAACAAGGATTTTTCCCATGCACTTTAACTTATTGACCAGACAGTTTCAGGTGCATTCAAACCTCACTTACGCTCCCCCTTTGGCGCGTATTAACCACTCCCTTCAACTAGACTAGAGATTAGCAAAGATTTATCTGTCTTTTTTTTACCGGTTGAGGTAAAGATTACATTTCAACGGTACAATTCTGTTTAATATCGAGTTAGTTTTAAACTGATATTGGTTTGGTCCATTTGTTGACTGGTCTGGTTAGGTTTCAAATGGAAGGAGTTGAACGAGCGCGTGGAAGATGAATCTGAAGCTTTTTGTTGGCTAGGGAAAATAATGCTTTTTTAGTGGAGGGAAAAAAAATAGAGTAAGGCGTTAATCTGGGGATGAGTAATAATAAATTACTTTATATTTGGTTTTTATGGTAAGAATCTTATGGTACGGTATCTTTTTATTATATAGTCCCTATTGATTTTAATATCCCTATACTCGCAATAAATAAAAGGACAGTTTTATTGTTAAAAATAATTTTATACTTCCCTCTGTTCCATTATATAAGTTGTTTTAAGAGTATTTTTTTGTTCCATTTTATTTGTTTTTTTGCAAGTTTCTATGCCAAATTTATTCTTATTTATTTGTTATGATCATTTATTGTTTGCAGTATCTTTGTGATTGGTTAAAATAATTTTAATAAATTATTAAATAATACTTTTATATTAAAAATGATATACATTTATGATTTCTTAATATGCGCGCTTTAACTAAAACAACCTATATATTGGAACAGAGGGAGTATCAGTGAGATAACGTGGATTAAAGTGCGAGAGATCATATCTCACATGGGTTGCCGGGTCCTAGCATGGCCCAATTACGTGGCCCATTACAAAGCTACAAGAAAACAATACAAAACAAAGACAAATTATATTTAAAATTAAAGTATTAATGGTATTGTTATTAATGTGCCAAAAAAACAAGGTCTATAATAATTAATAATATCTAGTAGGATCTCCCTAGGATTTTTAAAATTTAAACGTTGGATTTGTAATGATTTTTGTGACAGCATTTATCAGAAAAAACAATTTTTTAGAAAATACATACGCTTTTTATCTTTCGATATGTTAACCAAAAAATAAAGTTAAAGGATAAGTACCATTGTCCCTTTTCACTTGTATAAGGTAAAACCAAATTAAAGCGAGTCAAAATTCAAAATTCACAGGCGTTGTAGAATTGATAGACTGCATATATTACCGAACCGCATACAGTTTTTCATCGTCTCTACATAGTTGTCATTTTTTTCCCGTTTTGTTTTGTCGAAGGAGAACTTGATGCAAAACTCAACATAACCACTACATCTACCGGACTTAGATACGCATAGTGCCGTGTCTATCTTTACAAGAACACCACATTTTGGATTATCGTGAGACATTTATGCATACGCTACATCTATATATATTCTGCTCTTTCACACACCTGTGTTTCCTAGGTTTAAATCAAATCTTATAAAATTTTATTGCCAATTTTACCAACAAAAAAAAAATCTCTTTTTTTGTCAACAACGTGCATATTTGTTTAGTTTGTTAATATATTTATTTATTTAATAAATTGAAATGCATATTTAACGGACAATATAAAATGTATTTATATAGTCACAATATTTTTCAGCCATTACCTATAAAAATGCCTTCATATGAGATTCAATCAATCGTTTGCACAAAGAAAGGTGAGTTCAATCAATGAACACCATAGAGGATACGTTTTAAACATGAAAAGGGAATTAAACGAGACATCAACGGGAGAATGATCAAATGGTTACATACCTTCGGTTCTTATCGAGTAATTAACCTACTCAAAAGCCAGAGATCCTGTTTGAAACCCTTCTCTGTATGCAGACATCAACAACAACAAAAACCCAGATGTGTTATTGTGGTCTATAGTAAAAAAAAATTTGTTTTAAATTTTTGATCTAATGAGTTTGAGACGATAAAGAGAAGAAGAAGAAGAAGTTCATATTATCCAACGCAATTCGAAGAAGAAGAAGCAGAAGCAGCAGGTAGATGTGATCTGATGTATAAATACACATTATATTATATCTTGGATTTAATTAGAGCTTCTCTTTTTCTATGTTTATCTTTTGAAAATCATCTATCTCTCTCTCTCTCTTGGTCTAATGAGTATACAGACTCATATGTGTAAGGGTCTTGCATGAATATTTTAATCCATTTCTTTAACAAAAAAAATATTATTTTAATCCATTTTCGCAGCTACAAAAGCCCTTTTAAAGCATCAATATTCTACACATATGAACATAGAAGTATAATATTATTTAATATATATTATTCTTACCTGAATAATTAATTGAAAAAGGTTATTTGCATTTTTTTACTATAACTAAAAGTTGTAATTTTATGAAATTTATAGTTACATTTTCTTTAATAATTCGGATAAAATTCCTCAAGTGAGTAATGGCTAGGTAATATATAAAACAATACTCCTACAAATTACCCAATAGTGTATTTAGTTGGAAACGGGTTTACAGGAAATATCGGAACTTTGTGTTTGATGAGTCCCGAAGACAGAGAGAATCAACTTATGGGAACTCGGCCCCTCATGTGCATTCCTATGCAATTCATATTTTCCTTTTTTCCTTTTTTTTTTTTTTCACATTTTTCTTGAGAAACGAACTAAAACACCTTATTTAGAACAACTTACCGTTTATACTAGTATTCATGACACTCCAAAATTTCGGATGAAATTTACCTTCTATTGAAATCCGTGGTTCAGTATCTTATATGCTTACATTGTTTCGATGATAAATTTACCTTGAATTAATTAGTCTCACAGGAAAAGCTGAATTTGTGAGCGAGCCACTTGAATGTTTTTTCAAGTAGAATAACCATATGTCAACGGAATTAATTAGAGTATTTTGGAGTTCTAAAATTTAATATGGATTTTAGTACTTGCGGTTAACTTTACGTATACTAAATTAAAGTTTAGGATATTAATTGTATATGTTTTGTCGTGGTTTTCAAAATCTAATGATCAGCGTCGTTGACGCCTTTTTTCTCTTATGTTTGCTGCCTTTATAAGCACTTTGCTTGAGCCATGCACGTGCGTCGGATTCAATGGCGGCCACGTTAGCAACTGAGATGCTCTTTATTTCTTCTGATAAGAAAGTTTTCACCGTCCAACTGTCACTATGTCAGTCACACGCCTAACCCAACGGTCTTCTTTTGCCTTTACAACAAGAGTCGCAATATGCGTTTGCGTCTACGTCGTCACTGACCGCAGTAACATGATCTTCTTCCTTTGGACGGAGCCACGTAACGATCGATCTCCTATACGTTCTCCTTCTGTGTTTGACTAAAAAGTCAACGGCGTGAGCTCTTCGTGTTGTGACCGCATTTGGAAAATCCCAAATACTGTATAATCAATTAATAATCACGGACGATATATAAATGCAAGTAGCCGATCTTTGTCAAATTAGCGGCTTGATATGTGTGAGATTAATATATCTATATATATGTGTGGATATATATACGCGTTCCACGGAATACATAATGAAATTTCTTTTTAAATTTAAACTTGTATGAAAAAAGTTGACTAATCGGAAACAGAACGCATAGAAGATGTTAACACAAGAAAATGATCTGAAACCATAGAAGAAACCAAATAAGTTGGTTTAGTCAAATACTTTTTCAATTCACGATATAGATCTCAACGTAAACTTCTTTTCCAGTTCCTATAGTTCGACTATTATTTCCTCTCTCAATACAATCCATCACTTAATCTAATATTGACGAACAAGTAAAAACTAAACCACTCTCACATCACATGTATATATGAAATATGCACAGTTGCACACACACTGACACACACGCAAGACACAGAAAGTTACAGAGACACGATTTGTTAAACAGATGGAAAACAAGGCAAGATTAGTGGAGAGAGACAAGAAAATGCCCGAGTTTTCCTCAACGGTGTCTTATAGCCCAAGCTTCAGTTACTACGCCTCCCGTGAATTCGCCGCCGTTAAAGTTGACTCCGTCAATGACGAAGACGCTGACTTCGAGTTTGAAACGTCGCCGTTACATGAAGAAACCTTGGTCCACTTCCCGACGTTCATAACCATTACTAACAACTAACAAGGAAGACAAAGGCGTAGAAGCCGCCGCTGAGGATATATCGGAGAGTGTCTCCGGAAATTGTCTATGGAGTCCGCTCAGATCGAAACACTCGGAGTTGTCCTCGAGCGCACCCAAACGGTGCTGTTTAAAGGATCTTATGCGAAGGAGCCATAGTGACGGCTGCGACGCAAGTAAGACGATCTCGCGGACCGTGAAAGAGAAGGAGAAAATGGCGTCATATAAAGTCGGGGAAAGAGATAACAGAAGAACGTCTTATTTGCCTTACAGGCAAGATTTGATCGGCGTTTTCGCCGGGATTCGAAGATTATGTCGTTAATTGAAATGTTATGTTTTTAAATTATTTATAGCAACTAGGTACTTGTTTAAATCTTGTATTTATATTATTCCCCATGTAAGTTTGTTTTGTGAAATTGAAGTCCAATTGAATTGGTTGACGCACGACGGGGTTTTAGATTTTTTGTTTTGGGACACGTGTCACGTACTGAGAAAAAGAAGCCATGAGAAAGCGGGACCCACGTGAAGACACGTGGACCACTTGTTTCTTAGCCTCAGTTCCTTGCTCTGCCGCCTCGTTTTCTGCTCACACAGTTGCAAGTTTCCATACTCATTCTCGAAATCTCTCTAATGGCGTTTCTTCAGCAAATCTCCGGTTTCGGATCTCTCGAACGATCTTCTCCGTCAGTTTCGATCGGATCGCCATTACGGAGGAGAAATGGCCGTGTATTGGACGGAAGAGGAATTGCGTACTTGGGTTCGAGGGAAAAGGGAGGAAGACTTGTTCTTAGGGTTGTAGCGATGTCGTCTTCATCTCCGTTCAAGATGAATTTGAATGAGTATATGGTTACGCTTGAGAAGCCTCTCGGGATTCGATTCGCGCTTTCAGCAGATGGCAAGATCTTCGTCCACGCCATCAAAAAAGGGGTATTCAATTTCTCCATGTCAAGTCTCCTTTAGCTCTTCTTACGCATTTACGATTATGTGCCCGAGAGTGCAATTCTATGGAGTTTTCTAGCTTTTTTTTTTTTTTGAAAAATTAATATTGCTTTTGGTAGAGCAATGCGGAGAAGGCTAGAATCATCATGGTGGGAGATACACTAAAGAAGGCTAGTGATTCTTCCGGTGGTAGTCTTGTGGAAATCAAGGACTGTGGTGATACCGAGTAAGATATTCTTAAGGCCGCCTGTGCTTTTGATTTACTTAATTATACACCTTGTTCTTATTCTTGTTAAATAAACATGGCTGGTGACTACAGTTAACATGGAAAGATTCATTTTAACCTAGTTTGGTCTGAGTTAGTCGCTGCTTCATTTTTCCTTGCAACTTCGTATAGTCACTCTATTGTTATGTTTTTGAATTTTTCTTTTTTATTTCTTCCAGTTTTTTTTTTATTCAGGAAGATGCTGGTAGAGAAAACAGGATCATTTAGCCTTGTTCTTGAAAGACCATTCTCTCCATTTCCAATCCAGTATCTGCTTCATTTGACCGACCTTGATTTGCTCTATAACAGAGGGCGTGTCTCCTTTGTTACTTGGAACAAAAATCTTGTATCATCCAATCTCAGAGCATCTCAAGGCAGTGGCAACTCTGGCTATGCTGCTTTTCCTCTAAATTCTTTACTTCTGAGGGATGGAAACTCTTCACCAGACAGAGCAATTCCTTTCAATCAGGGACACACAAGAAGAACATTCTCTCTCCACCTATCAGTCCACTCATCTGTCTCTTTTCAGAACAAGTTCCTGAGATGGGGAATGGGGTTATGGGAATTTCCCTGTAGAGGAATACATCAAAGCCCTTGACCGTTCTAAAGGAGAGCTCTCTTATAACCATGCTCTTGGAATGCGCTACAGTAAGGTCTGATATTAGATTTCCTTTTCCCAGTTAGTCTAGCTCATATTCTCTCTCTCTCTGTTCAATCCCTCAACACCATTCTGTTCGTGTTGGCTTCTTTTTTTCAGATTACAGAGCAAATATATGTTGGCTCATGTATACAAACAGAAGAGGATGTGGAAAAATGTCGGGACGCAGTGAGTCTTTTATATCGCTTACAAATTGAGCTATTTGTTTTCTATGGTATGCAATGATAGAAAATATGATTTTGATTGGTCAACCTTTTCTTCTCAAGGGAATTACGGCCATACTGAATGTCCAAGGTGGAACTGAAGCTCAAAACTGGGGAATTGATTCACAAAAAGCCAATGATGCATGCCAGAAATCTGAGGTCTTAATGATCAACTATCCTATAAGTACGCAAAGTCATATCGCTTTGAGGCACATCATTGACTTTCATGCTTTGTTTTGCGTAACGCTCTCTAATCAGGTGCGAAAAAGAATAATAGAGTTTTGATATTTTGGTTGCCAGGGATGCAGATTCCTTTGATCTGAGGAAGAAATTACCAACTTGTGTCGGGCTTCTTACTACGGCTACTTAAAAGAACCATCGCGTCTTTGTAACTTGTACCACTGGTTTTGACCGTTCGTCGGCTTGTTGTGATTGCTTATCTGCACTGGATGACTGATACCTCTCTCATGCTGCGTATAGTTTCGTTACTGGATTGCACGCTTGCAAACCTGACAGGTCTTTCCATCTCATCTGTCTTGACCATCAACCTGCAGACCAAACATGAAATGGATAGTAACTTTTTTTCTGTTTTTGATGGATTCAACGTCTACATATTTTTCACAGACCTGCAATTGCTGGGCAAACATGGGATCTTATTGCTAAAGTTGGACGATGGCAAACATGATGGGACTGCAACACACTCGTAACCTTTGTGTGGATGGACATGAGGTGACTATTTCTTCGCATGCTCTTATTATTTGCTGCAATTCTTTATGGAACTCGTGTGATCTGTAAGCTTGAACAACCAACGGGACTGGCCTCAGTATTTTAAGTTACTCCTTGGTTTGCTCTATTACAGGGGGAGGATGTATTGTTGGTTGGGGATTTCACTGGAAACTGGAAAGAACCGATAAAAGCAACGCACAAGGGCGGTCCACGTTTTGAAACTGAAGTTAGACTTTCACAGGGAAGTAAGTCATGCTTCTTTCACCTTTTCCGTCGATGCTTATTTTAAAGGTTCAACAGCAAAAATGTTTGATAATCTTCTCTGCATTTTGGTTGCGACTTTTGAGGGATTGCAAAGGTGTTTTAGTTTGGAAACTTATGGAAATGAGTTTGTGTCATATAACATACTAACATACTAACATAGTGTTGTTGACAATGTGTCAGATACTACTACAAGTACATAATCAACGGTGATTGGAGGCATTCAGCAACTTCACCAACCGAAAGGGATGACCGAGGAAATACAAACAATATAATTGAAGTTGGTGATGTTGCTAAACGTCAGGCCCACTATTCAACAACCAAGAAAGGTTACTGTACTATGCACTGGTCTCTTCTTCATACAATAAATGAAAAACTTGGATTAGTGATCCACGTTATATCTGCCTGATTGGTTTAAGACATATACCTGAAGCAACTTTGACAATGTTTCGCAGGATGCAAATATCATAAAGGTGATCGAGAGGGTGTTGACAGAGAGCGAAAGATTTAGGCTGGCAAAAGCAGCTCGGTGTATCGCATTCTCAGTCTGTCCAATAAGACTATGCCCAAAGTAGAAGTATATTTACTGTCATGAGTTAAAATATTACATCTACTCTGTCTCTATCCATTCCTTAAGGTACTACTCCTAATATGGTTGTGAAAAACGTTGCCTATGCTCAATTTTTACTCAGAATGAATAAATAAGAGCCTCATTCAACGCACTCTGTGACAAAGAGAGTGTTGACATTATGTTGTGTGTTTGCATGAAAAAAATGTCGACATAGTTTCGCCATTACCCACTTTACATATATGTCCCAAAACCATCCCTAATGCATCGCTCGTCTCTGTCTTTCTTCTTCAATTTCTCTCTCTCTCCTAACATATATTGAAGGAAATAGAAACTCTTTTCCCTAATATTGTGTATATTATTCATTTATGGTCATGGAAGATCTTAAAGAAGTGTGAGATTGAGAGAGAGCTTCTTTCTTATAGCTTTCTTCTCTCTTTTATTTGTACTTCTTCGTTCATTCGAAGCAGTATATACTGCTTCATAGGATAGAACAGTCCATGATGGATGTGAAATCCTTGCATCTTCTGGATTGTGTATACAATAACAATCTCTGGTCTCTGGAGGACTTAGAGAAGTATGGCTGTTTCATATGCACCACAAACAATGTCCTAACATCGGAAGTGGTGGTGAATATTTTAAGATGAGAGCCTGAGCGGGTAAGTGAAAGAGGCTGATCCTTGTTTTCATTTGATAAGGACCTTATCCTCTAAACCTTTCTGAGACCTTTTATTTCTAAAAAATATAATATATATTAAAAAATCGAAAGAACAGAGCACGTAAAAAATTTCAAATCTTGAGCTAATATCCTCTATCCACAAGAAAAGAAGAAACTTCATATTCCTCACCGCACCTATCGCTTTCGTTATCCCTCGTTCCCACAACCCTCACCAATCACCATGACCATGAGACACCTTTCCTTTTAAACGCTCAAATCTTTCAACCAATCCTAATATATTCACTTTAAGTAGTAGCTTCCATAAGAGTCTTGTAAACTATAAGTACATTTCACTCTCACTCTCCACTTCTCTTCACTAGCAAATGTCGACCGCTCCTCTCTCCGGCTTCTTCCTCACTTCCCTTTCTCCTTCTCAATCTTCTATCCAAAAACTCTCTCTTCGTACTTCTTCCACCGTCGCTTGCCTCCCCTCCTCTTCGTCTTCTTCCTCCTCCTCTTCGTCTTCCCGTTCCGTTCCAACCCTTATCCGTAACGAGCCCGTTTTTGCCGCTCCTGCTCCTATCATCGCCCCTTATTGGGTATACATGCATTTTACATTCACCTCTCTTTTATAAAACCTACATTATTTTTTACTTACTTAATTAGTTACATACTTACATTGTTGGTTACGTATAATAAGGGGTTATATATACCCTTCCTTTTGACGTTTTACTCTCTAAGTTCTTTTCTCATTAATTAGTAACCCGCTAAATTACGGAATAATTCGATTTTTAATAATGTCACACGATCCGATGAAATCATTATTTAGATTCTGCATTTGCCATTTTATGATAAGAAAAAAGAAATCTACTATTTCAAAATTTTCTGAGTAATTATTCTTTTTCACCATCTCATTTTAATAATTTTCAAAAGGGTTAATTGTTTTTTGTTATTCGGTCGAACCAAATAGTTAAATAGAAAGACTTTTACTAAATACATACTCTTGGACACTGTACTTCGTTCCACGTGTATCCATTCAAAATCCTATCTTTTTGGTACGTATGTATAAACTACTTTAGGAAACGTCCACAAATCCTGGAAACTGTCACGTGTGTTTCTCATTTCCTTCTTATATACAACTATATCGGTTTTTTTTTTAACTTTCGGTCTTTAATTTAGCGTGATACTGAAAAGAATTACTCAAATTAATAAGACTCAAAGTAGCTTAGTGAATCACAGGGGAAGAGATCATTTTCAGCTTACAAATGCTCTTAGCGATCGGGAAAAAAAAAAAAAAAAAAGCTCTTAGCGATTTGAACTTCACACTCTTGTCCTTCAAGTGGATAATTTATTCCTCAATCTACTTGCTTCGACATTTAATGATGTTAAAAACAAATGACCCTCGAAATATCAGATGCGTTATTGTATATCTACTCAAAATCCGACATTTTTAAATTTGGGAGTTGGAACGTACGTACGTAGGATCCACGTGATAAAATAAATTAAAAGAATTTACTAGTAGCTTTAACAAAACGATTTATGAAACTGAGACGTGTGTGCATGCATATACCATATGAGAGCGTGTGGAGCATAGTGGTGATTAAGTCGCCATCTATATTTATTCATTCAACCTACCGATTTGGCTACTAACCACATTACTGATCTTCCACCTCAATAACAAAACCATATAAAAAATTGTACCTTTTTATCCTATAATAAATTCTGAACAGGTTGATTGTAGTTTCAACATTTAAAACACGACAAGACCCGCTCTACTTAATTACTTTCCCGACAATTGTAATATACTGTTTTTATTTGCTGATTTTATCTGGTCAACCAACTTGCAGAGCGAAGAGATGGGAAGCGAATCATACCAAGAAGCTATTGAAGCTCTCCAGAAGCTTCTCATGTAAGTAAATACATATTCTTTAATCACATATATTTAGCATATGATTTAGATTTATTGATTAGAAATGGCTAAAAACACTTTTATAATTAATAACAGGGTTTTTCAGTAGTAGTTAATAATCTTTAATTGTGATTACGTATGAAATATGTATAAACATGGGCAGCGAGAAAGAAGAGCTAAAGCCGGTTGCGGCGGAAAGGTGGAGCAGATCACGGCGGAGCTTCAGACAGGTACTTCGTCCGACAGAAGCTTTCGACCCGGGAACAACATTAAGCGGGATTCATCACTTTCAAGAAGGAGAAAATACGAGTAATTTATTTATATTTATCTTTTGTTCTTAGTCATATCACCAATTACATAGTCTAGATTTTAACTATTTCATATTAATATGTTAACTTGCAGAACCAACCCTGCTTTGTACGGTGAACTCGCAAAAGGTCAAAGTCCTAAGGTAAATAAAAAGGATTAAAATAAAAGATTAGATTTTTAAAAAAATTAATTAACAAATGTGTGTGAATGGTGGTGCAGTACATGGTGTTTGCTTGTTCAGACTCGCGTGTGTGTCCATCACACGTTCTAAACTTTCAGCCAGGAGAGGCTTTCGTGGTCCGTAACATAGCCAACATGGTTCCTCCTTTTGACAAGGTTAATAAGTTAAAACTTACTTCCGTCTCGATGAATATAAACTCTTCTATCTGAAACCTTCTGTCTCACAAAGAAGTGTTTAAGTTTTGTCTTGAGAAGTCGTAACATTGGCTTTCTATATTTAATTTTTGGGGTGCTAAATTTGTAGGTCAAATACGGTGGCGTTGGTGCAGCCATTGAATACGCGGTCTTGCACCTTAAGGTGAACCATTCTTTTTTCTTCTTTACATTTACTTAAATGGGCCTGGCTAAAAAGACTGAACCATATGGGCCCAACTGGTTCTACGATCGTAAGAAAATACTGTATTTATGTATGACTTAAAAGATGAAAAAATTGAGAAGAATAGAGAGAAAGTTGACAATATAAAATTGCAAATTAACAAGTGTTAATTTTGACAAGAGTATGTTTTATCAAAGTGAATGTATATTTTTTATCAAAAAAAGAAGTGAAATGTAATATTAATTTTTAATTGATTTATGCAGGTGGAGCCTTGTGGTGATAGGCCAGCCGTGCCTGTGGTGGGTCAAGGGGGCTTATGTCTTTCCCCTTACGCTGGACCAACTCCCCGTATACCTCCCTCTATCCAATTTATCTAAATTTGCACATTTTTTTAATTTCATATTACAAAATTGTTTTTAGTTATTGCAGTGATTTCATCGCGGACTGGGTCCAAATCTGTTTGCCGCCAAGTCAAAAGTTTATCAGAACTGGAGATTCGGCCTTTGAAGATCATGTGGCCGATGTGAAGGGTACGAATACTCATGTTCATTCATATCTTGAATCTAAAATCAAATAGATATGAGATGAGATGAGACTATAATATAATTAATGCATTAATTAATGCAGGAGGCAGTGAATGTTTCACTAGCAAACCTACTGACTTATCCGTTTTGTGAGAGAAGGACTTGTGAAGGGAACACTTGCTTTGAAGGGAGGTTACTATGACTTCATTAAGGGTGCTTTTGAGCTTTGGGGACTTGAATTTGGCATCTCCGAAACTAGCTCTGTATGAACCAATCCATCATCATCATCATGACCATCCATCATCATATATTATATATATATCTACTCCATATGTAATTTGTAACGTGCCTTTGATTGTGATGAGTTATCTCTTTCTTCCTCTCTACCAACTTTCTTCATATATAAAAATAAAAAAGAAACCCAAATGATATAGATCTGTTACGTACGGTTTAACTGTGAACAATTTTTATTATGTGTATCAAATCGGTTGTATTTACGGTTTGATTTTATTTTCTATGTTGTTTGGTAGGTTAAAGATGTGGCTACCATACTACATTGAAGCTGTAGGAACTCTTTGAAGCCTTTTTCCGATTTCACATTTCCAATTAATAACACCAACTTCTTGTTTCCATGTCGATCATCGAAAAACCATTCGCATTATAATTAATAATTAAATATGTCATATGAAATGGTCTTTTACTTTGTTTATGATTTTTGTCTAGCGATTTAGAGCCCGAAACGGATAGAGTGGGTTTTATGATTGTTGTCAATCGCTAGCAACCGCAATCGCAACTGACCGCTACCAACCGCTAGGCGGATGATAGCGGGAGAACAATCAACACCTTAGTGAAATTTAAATTCAACCTTTATTTAAATCTGTAAACTATACTGTATCATGTCAATTAATAACATTAATTAAACTATACTCAGGGGACAACCTTGTCATATACTATAAGTATTTTTAGAATTTTTAAGGGCAGTGTGAATGGTAATTAATTGTTTTTTTTTTTTTTTTCAACTGCATATATAGATTAGCTTAGGGAAGCCAATTGGGCGGAATGTGGTTTACATAAGTAACACATTGCGGTAGGACACGAACATGTCGTGCCAACTTATCCGCTTGAACATTCTCGCTTCGCTTGATTGAGATAAAGAAAAAAAAGAATTCTTCCCTATCGGCGGCAATGTCTTCTAGATAAACTGCGAATGCCGGCCATTCTGTTGGAGAAGACACCATCTTCACCAGGTCAGAGCAGTCAGTCAGAAACGCGACATGTTGATTTCCAGCACCGATCATGCATCTCATCGCCCACATCAATGCTCCATCTCTGCATGCAAGGGTGACAAACTCCTTCGTTGGTTGGCCGCTCCCATTGTTGCCACTGTATCAGAGGAAGTACAATACCATCCATAACCTGCGAAGTTGTCCGTCTCCTTCCATGATCCATCTACATAGCACCGATGTCCAATAAAAGAGGATTCGCAAAGGGTTAAAACGTGGAGGGATGTGTGATGATGTATTTGGCTATTCGAGACAATAGCCTCTTCCTCCACCTGTGCCTTTCCCAAAGCCTGAGATTCCGAATTAGCCAAACGCACTACCTCCGGAGGCTTCTCATCAATATTCTCGAAAATTTTGGCATTTCTAGCCTTCCAATGTACCATAGTATCCAGGGATATGAATCATTATGATCCTGTTTTGCTTGCCTCCAGAATAAGTAATCCATGTTTGTAAGCAAAGATGCCGAGGAAATTGTGGTCCTGATGGAACCTGGGATTAAAGCCCAAACTTGTCGTGCAGGTGGACATTCGAAAAGAACGTGATTTATCGTTTCTTCCCCAGTTCCACACCTAGCACATACTACATCACAGTTAATACCCCGTTTATTGAGATTAACTGATACCGAAATACAACCAGTGAGTGCCTGCCACATAAAGTGTTGAATTTTTGGAGGACATTTGATCTTCCAGACCTGAGCCTGTAGTGGGATACAGTCAGGGCCATAAACCGGAGAAGAAGCCAATGTAGGGTTTGGAAGGCGAACCGTGTGCTATCCTGATTTCACCGTTATATTTGCCATTCTTTGTAAAATGCCAACCGATGGTGTCCGAAATCAAGTTATGACCTAAGGGTAATGCTGAAATCAGTGCCACATCCGTGGGATCGAAGTTAGCTGACAATTTATCGATATCCCATGATCTTGTCCGATGATCAATTAAGTGGTGAATTTGTAAAGAGGGATCCATGAGGGATCCGTTACTATGGGCTGGTCTCGGGGATTGAGCTGGTATCCAGGGATCAGTCCATACTGAAATGGATTCACCTGAACCAACTCTTTTGATAAGTCCTTTTTGAACCAGGAGAGCGAGTCGAAACAATACTTCTCCATCCATAAGAGGGAGAGTATGATTTTATTTGTTCCATTGGATTGGAATTCCTATAATACCTTCCTTTAAAGACTTTAGCGAAAAGGGAATCTGGAGCCTCCAAAAGCCGCCAAAGTTGTTTTGCCAGAAGTGCCGTGTTAAAATCGTCCACGTTGCGAAACCAAGACCTCCCAATTGTTTGCTTGAACAAAGCTTGTCCCAAGCTTTCCAATGCATTCCTTTGGAGTCCCCGCTTGTGCTCCACCAAAAATCGGCTACCGCGCTTGTAAGCTTTGAGGTAACTGATTTTGGTAGTCGGAAGCATGACATAACATAGGTTGGGAGTGCCGCTGCAACCGATTTAATCATAACTTCTTTTCCCCCCTTTGACAAAAATTTAGCCGTCCAACCATTAATCCTGCTTTGAAGTCTATCCTTGACAAACGAAAAAATTTGTGTTTTGGAACCCCCCATACTTTCTGGGAGTCCCAGATAAGATCTCATTCCTCCAATCTTTGAGATCCCTAAGGCTCCTTTGATCTCTGATTTGATTGTTTCATCTACTTTATGTCCAAATTGAATCGAGGATTTTGCAAAATTAATTTGTTGGCCTGATACCTCTTCATATTGTCTCAGAATTCCTAAGATAACACCACATTGCTCCTTATTTGCCTTACAAAAAAATAAGCTATCATCTGCAAATAGCAAATGGGATATTGGTGGACTCTTATTGGCCACCCTGATTCCAGTAATTAATTTGTTCTGCTCCGCTTTCCGAATATTTGCTATTAACACTTCCGTACATAGAATAAATAGATAGGGGGATAACGGGTCTCCCTGACGTAGACCTCGCTCTGGCACTATAGCCCCCCTGGGTTGCCCATTAAGTAGGACCTTGTACTCTACCGTTGTTACACAGCGCATGATCCAAGACGTCCATTTATCACAAAAACCCAACTTTCTTAAAAGTTTGTCAATAAAGATCCACTCCACCCGGTCATACGCTTTACTCATATCCGTCTTAATCGCCAAAAATTTTGACTTGCACGATTGATTGGTACGAAGTCCGTGGAACATTTCTTGAGCAATTAAAATATTATCCGAAATCAATCGTCCTTGTACAAAGGCAGATTGAGTTTCAGAGACAATCCTTGGTAATACCGTTTTGAGCCGCTGACAAAGAACCTTTGAAATGACTTTGTACCCCACATTACATAAGCTAATGGGTCTTAGCTCTGTCATACGGGTTGGGTTCTCCACCTTGGGTATGAGACAAATATTGGTCATATTTAACCTAGGGTCAAAGGTGCCCTCCTCGAAAAAAGAGTTTACTAGTGTTACCAAATCTTTTTTAATAGAAATCCAAGCTTTCTGATAGAATAAGGCTGTCATTCCATCCGGGCCCGGAGCTTTGTCTGGGTGCATCATAATATTATCCTTATCCGTTTGGGTAAGAATTTTATATATCTAAAATTCCAAATAATTTACATGCATTATGTAACATATATATAAAAATACATGTGTAATGTATTTATCTGGTTAATAATTTTTTTTGATATCTTAAATAATTTTACTCGATCCACATGTTCAGTATTTATCTGGTTAATTTTTAGTAGAAATAAACATATATATATATATATATATATATATATATACATATCTGGTATATATATATAAGTCAGTGTTAAAAAATGTTAAAATGTGGTATTTTATTTTTTTGTTAAATTGCTAAATGTAGCTAACTTTGCAAAAAAAAAATTAAATAGCAAATCGTTTTACTGAAATTGATTCATCTGGCTGAGCTTTTTTTTTATGTTACCATTTAGGAGCATAGTTTACTTTCAGAGAAATTCAATATTATGTATACCATTATTTTATTTGTAATATATATATATATATATATATATATTTAGACTTAACCTTTTTATTAAAAAAAAAACATTAACAAAAAGAAAACTAAATTTAAATAATCTATGATAAACATCTATATTAAAATATAATAATTAAAATTTATACTAACGGATGGGTTCATTTTCAGCACTGGTTTAACCTATTTGAGATCACTATCGATAGTGATCGAACCCACAAAGTCCTTATAGCTCTAATCTGTTCCATATCGAAGCAGTTAATAACTAAGCCGCTGCTTTTCAGTCCTAATTGACACCCTAGCCAATAACCTTCATGCAAACTCTTATCTAATAACTTTGTTTGACGCTTATTACTATAACATATTCACATGGTTTGCATTATTAGCAATTTTTCTAATGTTCTTCTCAAGGAAGCTCCACTCTTTGAAAAACACTCTTTAAAACTCATATATTTCTTTTAGCTAAAGAAAAGCTCATAATTTTTAAACAATTTGAACATATAAAAGAAACAACAACTTACATTCTTGGCAGCGGTGCTGAATGCTTCTCTGTGGCTTATGTCTGGATTATTCGCCTTAATCCTCTGAATTTCCTCTCTTCACAGATTTTAATAGAAACGGAATCAATAACTTCTCTCTTAACAGTTTTCGAGCATAATATACATAAATTATATGTAGGTCTGGGAATTTTTGTTACTTTATGAATTGATTGTATGCAGAAGGTACTCGCTGCCGCTTCTCCGGAGCTGAAAAGACAATATAAGAAATTTAGCATATACACACTATATGCTATTAATGTTTACTTCCTTTAGTTAAGGAGAATGTGTCACGGAATTAAATAAAAGCAATACTTACGACGGTTCACTATCCTTTGCTCAGTTACGGTACGAGTTGAAATTCTTGAAGGGATTTTGGTGTGGCCTCTTGAGGAAGATCCATACTCTGGTGTTGCATAGTTCGTTGCCTATTCCACATTTAATCCTCGATTATTAAAAATATAAAATGCTAAGTCTAGTTTTTAATTACTTGACTTTTCTTTAATTGCTTACACCAAAAATGATAAATCAAAAGGATTGAGTAGCAATCATGTATGTATTGTCTTTTTTAGGAAATGTAAAGAGAAAAATAAAGTGGACCAACTAAAAGACGTTTTATTAATGTTAAAGAGTAGTAAAAGACAAAACCTTTAAAGAAAGGAATCTGAGAATATATTTAGAAAAAGAAACAAAAACCTATGAAACCCTAACATTCATGTCAATCAAATCATAGAGGAAGTAGCCCACATCAGTAATAGATTACAAACCTAAACTAGCTAGGGCTCTATGAAAAGCAATTACGAAAAGGCTGCAGATATCAGTCACCAGCTGGAAAGAGAAAATTAAATAAACTTGTAAAAGATTTAAGTAATATATTTTTTTGGGGCTATGAATATGTAGACGGCGGCTGGAGACAGGAACATGCAACAAGAGGCTCAGATCTCTGTCTATCATTCGTCTTTCATAACAAACAAAAGAGCCCTAAATTTAAGAGGGATGGTTCGATTTTTTGAAATTACAATAAACCCCTAAAATTTAGGCGATTGAGGGAGAGAGAGAGAAACAAGTTACCTGGAAATTAGGGCGTGAAAGCGACTGAAGAGCAGCTGCCATGTTTACAGACCACAGATTGGTGCAGTGACCGCATCGGACGGTCACGATGTCGAACAGACTGCTGCATGGGACACTCACCTACATATTTTAGCCAAACACAAACCTCACTTATTAATTAATTAATCATCTTTCTTGGAAAATTGGGTTTCTCTACCAGATCCGTAAGACATAAATCAACAAAAACCTTATATGAATTAATGCAACTTAAATTTGTTCATGATAGTTATTATTAGACACAGAAGGCAAATGTATTGCTTATCGTGTTTATATAGATCGGATATTTTCTATCTTTTGTGGGTTTGCAAGGCCGGAAAAACTAGAGGGAGTGAAACAATACAATCAAATCTTATTTTAAAAACAAAAGTAGTGGCTTGAGATAGACGATCATCTTTTCTTTTGTTGCAGCCACCACTTAAGATCAGGAAGTGACTTCTTTTTCATTATGAACAATTTGTTAGAGATTAGTGAATAGGGACACACACACATACATATTTTTATAGATGCATGACCATTTACAAAATAGTGTATCTTATGATTCACAACTTAAATTATAAGTAAAATAAATTCTCCTTTGAGAAAAGCAGGAAAAAAGAAGAAAATAAATCTATATGATGCGGGAAAAAAGTCATGTATAGCAGAAGGATGGTGACTTCTCTCTGGCACCATAAGCTAAACGAAATATATGTCACTGACAAAATAAATTAAAACGGATTTAAATGGCTTGGAACTTTGAACATTTGTAAGATAGTGGAACTGATGAAAAGAGCCACACTACTCTTTATCAGAAACCAATATATAGTACAAAGGAAATAAAGGTAGATCTATCTATGCTTGATTATGTCTTTACATATGATATATTTGCAGAAGCATAGATCCATTATAGATAACAGCAAAGATAATCGATATGTATATAGCAATTATACCGCAAGAACTATGTTGCAAAAGTTGCAAGGGATGTAGCAGAGTTGCTCGGTTGCCATCGCAGAGTTAGCCATAATCGATCGGAGAATCAGAGGAAACAAAAAAACAATTGTTTGTGTTGAAGAATAGATAGAAGATGAGAGCAATTATAGAGGTGATTCTTACTCTCTCTCTCTCTCTCTATACCCGAACAGACACTTGCCTTAAAAACGGGTATTGTACTTCAACAACTGTGCTGAGGGATCATAAAAGTAATTTAATAAATGGGAAAGATAATAAGCCTAAGGAGAGGATGAGAGTAAAAGGGGCAAAGTTATTATATGCAATGTGAAGGATTTGGGAATTTCGATGTAGGGTTGTGTTCTATGTCTTTTAACGAGTAGGGTCCGCTTCACTCATGGGGTTGCGTACCCTTAAAAAAATTCTAATCGAAAAATTGGGATATACAATTATAAGCAGATGTTAAGGCAACAGACTACCTTAATTACACTAATTGTTTTTGTCTTCCATATGTAAATCTGTAACAGAAAAAATATGTATAAAAATTTAGAAAATCTTTTTATAGATTTTTTTGGTCCATGACTTGTATTGGTTTTCATTTGTATCGTCGAGGATAAATTTACCAAGAAGAGAATTAAAATTTTATATATTTAACCAGTTTAAAAAATTAAGTTAGACATTTTTGAAAGTAAAATAACTTGTTGTAAAAAAATAATTATATATGTAAAGTAATTGCCACAATAATATTTTGGAATCATAATGTTATACAACCTAGGGACGGTCGGTAATATGCAAGATGTTGTATGTCGTAGAAGAATATTTGTATTCGCGAGAATATTGTATGTCGGCCTTCCTTCCAAGAACACTAAATCAAGATACTATATTATCGATGATATAAAGATTGGTATAGCAGAACTTGGTGACCAAAAAAAAAAAAAGTATATAAGAACATTTCCTTTTCTACTTTATTCGTGGGATACTTCAATCAAATATAGGGTTGATTTTTTCTTTATATTGTATGTAGGGTTGAGTATATAGTAGTGGTTATATTATAAAAAGGTCGATTATTTAAAACTTGGCATTTATCTTTGGTAATAAACGAAAATCATAAATATATTATTTATTTATAAATATCATACGAAAAAGACAAACAAGGTTTAAATCTTTTCTGCTGAAACTTTGGATAACTAACTCAATTAAAGAAAGCAAAAAAAAATGAAGGTGAAAAATCAATAGAAATATTTCATATAAATGGGGAAAGAGGAAAGAAAAGGAAGAGAGTAGTGTGGCTACGGAAGGGTGCAAAAGCTGGGACCAGCATGAAAGCAAGTGGCCACTGTTTTTATTTGCTTTCATTGGAAATTAACTTTCTGATATATTTCAGGTTTAGTTAGGAATGAGCCAAATGATTCAGTCACATCTTTTAGTTTCAACAGCTGATTAGACATTAGGGTTTGTTAGAGCTCACCTCTTTTAGTTTGGACAGCTGATTGGATGGACATTAGGGTTTGTTAGAGAGAGAGAGAGAGAGAGATCCAAACATCTGAAAAGTTGGAACCCTTTATACGAGTAACCCAATTAATAGTTATGTTAAATATTGTCTCTATTTCATCGTTAGGAATCAATTTAAGCCATGTGATAATTAGTTTGACTGAAAAGCTTTTAACCCCACATATATAGTTGTTAAGTTCCCTAAAGATCTCCTTTTTAACGTTTCCAGTGATATTATCTTTAGTACTGCGAGAAGATGAGTTCAAAGAGAGTGTTGATAAAAATAATCCAATCATATGCTTACACTATTTGAAATATTGATCAGCTTGACCAAAAAAAGCAAATATTGATTTATTCTCTTTTTTTTTCTTACCCTAAACTCAACAACTTCAAAATAATTTGAAGAAATAGAGATTCATTAAATTTATAAAATTCACATTATAGTTAAATCTTTTTTACATAATTTATCATTTTTTCCAGTAAAAAGAAATTAAGATCCCGACTTAGTCAGGTATACTAACTACCTTTTTCTATTTATTGAGGCTGGTACTTCTCTATTAAGAATTAAAGAATCAAATATTTTTAAACTTATTATTATGAAAAATCTGAAGATTGAAGATTGTTTTGGAGTCAAGCGGAGTTGAATAGCTCATGTGATGTGTTACAAGGAGTTATCATGAAATCGATGTGTCATCACATTTATGGCTTCTTGCAACCCCACATTCTCTCCCCCTCCACCACCGCACTTAGGGGGCGATTTTTTTTTTTTTTTTTTTTTTTCATTTTTCATATCATTTTTTAATTGAAACTCTTCCCTTGATCAAAATTGTTTTGAGGAAAACTAGAAAATTGACGTGAACCAGCTGAGTGATTTCTTGAACAAGAGAAGCAAGAGGAAGCTTCTCTTAAGTTTTCCAAACCTATCTTTAATCTTGATTTGCGTCTCCTTCTATAATTATTGTCTTCTTTTCAGTTTAGACTATGTTTTAAACCCGCGTTACGCGTATGGTATTTTTTTCAAAAAATTTAGTGAAAATTTTATATAACTAATAATATTTACAAAAAAATTTGAAGAAAAAAAAAACAAATTGGCAGTTTCAACACATATAAAAAGTCGAACATGAGGAGAAATCATCAGACTTTGATAACTAAAAACCACAAAAAATAACTTCAACACAACAAATCCAATCTACGATTTTACATAACACCAAATACCTTTAATATTTCAAGAAAACTATCATATCATAATTAAATCGTAGTATCAAAGCAAAAAAAAAAGTAGGGCATATTTATGATATGAAACTGCATATCAAGCAAGGTATTTATATAAAATTAAGATGCGGTATAGAATTAAGTTTTTTTTTTGTTTGACGATATCTCCGACAAAAAAAAAAGAAAATTTATATATTTTAAAAAGCGAATCGTTATCATAACAGTTAATTAACATAAAACTACCATTATTTATTTTTATTCATGTTAATTTTAAAAAAACATTTCTTTGTTTCTCCTTAAAAATTAATAGAAAAATAAAATAATTATTTTAGATTTACAATTATATTTGACATTTATTTAGATACACCATCATTATTGACATTAAATATAAAAAAATTATGAAACTATGACTTAATTTTAATTTAGGAAAATACAAATATTTCTTTTATTTTTAATTATATATTATGTTATATATTTATTTTTTATAGGAAATTACGACGTCGTGTTTCTCAATAACAAAATTTTATGATTTCTATTATTTTTATATGTTATTTTTTCTTTTTAATAAAATATATTTGAGATTATATGTTAGGAAAATGACACTAACAAATTTACATATTATCAAGCTTTTCTTATTTGAATTTATGCAAACTTAACTATTTTATTTGTATTTTTGCTTCTTATTTTTATTTTTTTTTCCGATTTATCGTATTTAACATATAATCTCAAATATCTTAGAAAATTTTTCTTTATATTTTTTTCGAAACTAAAACTAAATTTTTTTTATGAGACTAAAACTAATTTTTTTTATTAGTATTTTCAACGATTTAAAATATTGCAAATTTTCATCTTTATTTGTTAGAAAATAAAACTAACTTTTTATATATTTTAGAATTTTCTTTTATTTTTCATGATTTAAGAAAATTTCAGACTAACACTAATTTTTCTTAACGATTATTTCCGTTTACGATTTAACATATTGCAAATTTTATTTTTTTATTTGTTAGGAAACTTAAACTATCGTTTTTATGAGGCTAAAATTAAATTTTTTTTATATTACAAATTTTATTTTTATTTATTAGAAAAGTAAACTATTTTTAAACTAAAACCAACTTTTTTTATTTTAGAATTTTTTCATGATTTAAGAAATTTCAGACTAACACTAACTTTTTTTTAACGATTTTTTTCTTTTTGTGGCACACCATAAGTTTTTTCGTTTTGAGGGCAAAATAGAGAGGTGCTCCCCTCGTTTATCCTCTATATCTTTTTATTTTTAATTTTTTTTTTAAAGATAAGAACCTTGTTGGAAACTTCTCAATTAAAATTCTCTAAGAATCAAAATTCAGGGTATACTGCGTAGATTTTAAAACAATTTCAAATTTTAAATATTGTAAAAGCTTAGATGTCGTCGGTTCGAGTGACTCTTGGATTGAAACTAATATTACATGGTTTCAGACCTCGGGGATTAACAAGTTTTGATCCATAACCTCCTGGTATTAAAAAAAAAACTAAAGAATTGATTTTAAATTCATGATTATGATTAAATAACGCCCCCTTAATTTTTTTGAGTACAGAAAGTCATTGATTTTGTCTATGTTTATTTTATTTTTTTCATGTTCTTTTGATAATTTTTCTTTATTTTGTTATGTAAAGATATCTCTCATGATGAGAAAAACTCTGGCATTTAAAGTTAAAAATGTTCGATTTGAGGCTAAACGTGACAACATTTTTTTATTTCTTAGTTTATCATTTATTATTTTCTTTATTTTCTTTGATTTTTTATCCATTTTTTTAATTTTTTTTTTACATTGAATTTCCATTGATAATCAAAAATCAAAATACAAGGTTCAAACGAACCCAATAAAGCCCACATGGCCCATAAAACCAAAAAAGAGGGGAAACACATACCTTAAAGCCCTCTTACTAGCGAATGCCTAGCACCAACATAAGCAAACGTAAAAATACAAGAGATTACAACCTAGTTCTTCTAAATTTAAAGAAGCTGAACCAAAAAGATAATAGGGTGAATGTCTAAGATTGAGTAGCTGCAACGTTGGGTGGCCCGATACGAGAGAGAGAATCAAGATGCGCACGTATGAGTAGTTGGATATCCCTGATGAGATGAGCTGGTTGTCTTGAGGAATCTGAGTGAATCCGAGAGTTTATTTCTTGCCAAATGAAGTAGATGGAGGCTTGGAAGAGGAGCTTAATGATACACAATGCATTTTTGTCTGAGGTAGCTATACGGAGCCATAAGAGACAATCCATGAACCCGCTTGGAGGAGAAAGTCTCATTCTTGATGTGAAGAGGGACTAGACTTCGACACTATAGTCACAATAAAAAAAATGGTTCCTTGATTCATTCCTTAAACTGCAGAGTACACACAAAGCCGGAATTTGTAGTCCCCAACTCAACAATCTGTCTCTAGTGTGAAGACGATCCCATGTAGCAACCCAAGTGATGAAAGCATGCTTGAGGATCCTCTCATTGAGCCAAACAGATTTATGCCAAGGCACAACTAGTCCAAACGGATTTAAAGCCAGCCACGTCCTGGAAGTCGAGAATGAGTTTGAAGTGGGCTTATGATCCGGTTTCCAAAGGTAAGTGTCATCACAAAGACCACCAACAATAGGCATAGCAGGAGACAAGGCGTTCTTAAGTTGGATAATTATTGGATTTATGCTTATAGAAGAGGAAATCCACCAATCATCTCCTCTAATTACATCTCTCACAACAACATCAATTGGTAAACCAACAGAAGCAGGTCCTAGTGATTCCAGCACTGACTTCACAAACCAAGAAGGGTCTAGCTAGAGATCTCAACTTACATAACTGTTTCCAAATCCAGCTGCTCGATGTAGCGGGGTTTAAGTCCCAAAAGTTTATGTTTCTTATCAAGTTCAATCTCATCCAAGAAACCCATAAGGATCCTGCAGCCGAGAACAACAACCAGGTTAATTTCAAACCAAGCATCTTATTCCAACAAACCAGTCTTCTCAGTCCTAAGCCCTCGGTTTCCCTTGGTGTACAAACATTCTCCCATGAGATATTAGCTCCCCTTGCCGAATCTGCAAAACCTTTCCAAAGGAAGGCATTACACAATTGTCCTAGCTTAAGAAGGCATTGATTGGGGGAGGAGGAATATCGACGCCCATAAATTAACGGTTAAGTAGATAACAGATTGTATGAGTTGGAGACGTCCGACAAAAGAGAGATGCCTTGCAGCCCATGAGGAGAATCTGAAATTTAGCTTATCAATGAGTGGTTGGTAGTCTTGACGCTTCATTTTTTGAGACATTAAAGGTACTCCTAGGTAACAAATAGGAAGGGATCCGTGAATGACTCCAAACATGGCTGAAAGATGGCTACATTGATTGAAGTCACCACCATCAATAAAGAGAGCAGTCTTTTGCCTGTTTATTCCCAAGCATGAACCTTGTTTAAAATCATCAAGAATACCCAAAATTCCCTGAACTGAATCTGCAGCCCCATCAAAGAATATTTGCACATCATCTGCAAAACTTAGATGAGTAACCAGAGGTGCAACCCTTGTCAAGAGCTCTCGACAAGATATCCATCACCAAAACAAAGAGGTGGGAAGACATGGGGTCTCCCTGCCTAATTCCTTTCCTTCTTTGGAAAGGGCCAATAAGTTCACCATTAATTGCAATACAGTATGTGTGTGATGAAATACATACCCAAATCCAATTGATGAGAATCGCCGGTAACTCCAATGCCTTTAATATATTGATGAGGAATTTCCAGTTAACATTATCATAAGCCTTGGTAAGATCAATCTGTAAACAACCTCTCGTAGTTTCACCATTTGCAAGAAAATTATCCACTGATTTAGAGGCCAACATCACATTCTCGCACAGAAGTCGGCCCTTAATGAATCCCACTTGATTGTTTTGAACTGCCTCTGGGATGAAGAGCTTCAATCTGTTAGATATCAGTCGAGTGATGACTTTGTAAATAGTGGTGCAACAAGCCACTGGTCTAAATTGCTGTAACTGATCCGCACCAGTGATTTTTGGTATAAGAGTTATTGCCGTGGCATTAAATTTCTTGAGAAAGTGGCATGTCCTGAAGAATTCAGTAACTGCAGCAATAGTACTATCTTTGACAACAGACCATGTTTCCCAAAAGAACTCAACTGGAAATCTATTCGGTCCCGGAGCTTTGTTACGAGGCATTTGAATGGCTGAGAGTCTAGCTGCTAAGGCTTCATCACATCTAAAAGGATGTAGATTTTAGATGTGTTCCACTGAAAAAATGAGTGATAGAATCTTTCCTAGCTCTAAGGAGGTGTGAATAATAAGAGACAATCATGTCCTTCATCTAAGCAACATTCTCCACTCTCTCATCATTTTCTCCTCTGAGATAGCAGATAAGATTTTTGGCTTGGTTAGCTAAGACTGCCCTATGAAAGAAATGAGTATTAGCATCTCCATCCTTAAGCCATCTTACTCTTGATTTTTGCCGGTAGAAAGTCTCTAATGCCTTAGAGAAGAAAATCCATTTTTTACGAGCTACATACTCTTGCCGAAACAACAAATCAGTTGGAGAAGACATTAAGTCCCTTTGTACATCCTCAATAGTGTGTAAAGCATTCGCAGTTTTCTGCTGAATATTCCTAAATCCAATTATATTGAGCCTTTTACAGCAGATTTTTGCAGCCTTGAGCTGTTCCCCAAGAGAAAACATCCCTGAACCAACAACTATTGTCTCTGCCCAAGCAGATGCAATGGACTGAAGATAACCCGGATGGGTTAAGAAGAAGGAAAAGTACTTGAAACTTTTCTTGGATCTCTCTGGCTGGTTATCCAAAGCGAGAATACAAAGAGAATGATTTGAGTCACCTGGAGGGTCAAAGATTGCCATAGCATGAGGAAATGTAGAGAACCATTTATCATTCCCTAATGCTCTGTCCAACTTCCTTATGATGGGATTGTCTTCTTGATGATTGGACCAAGTGAAGAAAACACCTATGCTCGGGATGTCCTGCAAATCATTACCTCTCAAACAAGACTGAAAATCCTCTATCCCTCTTATCGATATATTGGAGGGTATGACTGAGTAGTGCTCACTCGTACCTAGCAATTTGATTGAAGTCTTCCATCAAATTAAAGCCCATGTGGTGTAAGAGAGAGGAGAAGAACTGGCAAGGTGAGAAACATCCTCCCAAAGACGGCGACGCTCAGCCTCTGTGTTCCTCCCATAAATAAAAGCTACATCAAATGAAGTAAGCGCATTAGGCAGCCTAATACTACAGAGGATTAGGTGGTCAATTTTCTTGAAAACCAAAACAGATACGACCGGATCCCAAACAATCCAAATCCAACCAAGATCTGAGCAACACTAATTATTATCCATACGCCATCATGGTAAGGTAGAAGCCAAAACATTAGCAGCGTTTTTTTCCGCCACATGAGTCTCCAAAAAACTACCCACCAGTAAATGATTAGAAGCTATCCAATGACAGACTACTCCCCGGCAATGATGACTGTTCATACCTCTTATATTCCAACAAAAAACATTCATTAATTACACAAAATTTGAAGGTGAAATCAATGCTTTCAGTGAGTGGTTACTCTACTCGGGCCGCTTTCCCGGGTAGAACCAAAAGTAATTGAATTCGTCTCTCTGAGCTTGTTACTCCACTTCTTTCTATATTTCTTCTTTGCTTTAGAAGACATTGTTGCCCATCCTGGTGGAATGGGATAAGAAGAGTCCTCCAGTTTTGCAGGTACATCTTGTGAATCGGATGGAATCTAAGAACTCGGATTGGAATGCGATAGTCTCCGAGTTGCTTCCCCGGATCCAGAGGGAGCTTAAGACTCTTTAGCAACAATTGGAGTAGTCGTAGCCACATCAGCAGCTACAGTGGTAGTAATTCTTGGAGGAGTGCTTCTTGATCTACTCTTTGATCTAGATCTTCTGCGTTTCGGTTTAGAGATTCTCTGAGCCACTAAATGATTCATCGCTCCTGCTTCTGCAAGATCCTTTTCCGGCTGAGCTGTATTAGAGAGATATATTGTAGATGGAGTAACCACCTTATCACCTGCTAAAGGATCTTTGGTGAAAGGTGTCTTCTTCAATAGAGGCTTGGGGCATACTTCTTTAATAGTGGGCTGAGGGATGCATGGTTACCCCCTTGCATACTTCGGACTCATGAAACCCAACCCCGGGCTAAAAAGAAAAAGAGAAAAGAGATCGATAGAAAAAAATAGAAAGATACCCTAAAAAAGGGAGAAATCAATCTCAATAATATAAAAGGGAAGAGGAGGAAAGGAACCATAAGAGTAATGTCTTGGAAGCTAGAGGAAGGTAAGCGTCTACGCGATCTTTGATCGATACTCCCTCGTTGAGACCGCATGCTTGTAAAGAATGAATGTAGGGAGTCAACAATGGAGATTTTGGAGCTTCCTTGAGATCTCGGGACATCAGTACGGAGAGTTGCTAAGTTCATGGTTAGTACATGTTGTAGGCTCAATCTTTTGAATGATGGATTTACGGAAGATATACGGAGATTCTCGAGAAGTTGTAAGTTCTTGTTTTCAAACCTTTCCATTTAAGATTTGTATTTCGGATTATTCTTGCTTGAGGACAAGCAAGGATTCAAGTCTGGGAAATTGATGAGTCTTATTTTTATCGTTTTTAGTCTTTGTTTTAGGATTATATTTTGAATTGACAAATATATATGCTTTACTTAGTAATTTTACATGTCTAAAGGGCGTTTAGCGAAAAAGAAGAGATTTTGGATCATCTAGGCATGAAAATGGGCCAAGTATGAAGTAATGGGCTAAGCATGGAGAATTAAAGAAACGAACCGACCGATCCAGCCCACGGATCGATCGGTCCGCTTTGCCGACTATCCAAGAACTTCCATTTTTCTTCTTTTCTTTTCTTGCTCCTCCTTGTCCCTATAAAAGGAGGGCTCGCCTTTGTAATCAAATATACAATTTATTCTACAGCTTTTTATTAGTTTGTGGGCAAGAGACCTCAAAACTCTCTAGCTCCTTTTTAGTTTTTTTATTTTTGGAAATAAAGATGTTTTCATTTATTGAATTCTTTGTTACCACATCTATGTTTGAGTAGTCTTCTTATTAGGTTTAGGGTTTCGGAAATGATGTGATTGATTCGTTAGGTTGTTAGTTTGAGAATTTATCCTTATAGTTTTTCATATATAGTCATTCTTAATGCTAGAATTTGATTGATCACCCTGTTCTAGATCCTAGGTCGATTTATCATGGCACTAGAAGTGCTGTTAGTCGTCTGACCTGCTTAGATGAGCAAAGTGATCCTCAGCCAACGATGGTTGAAGTTGGGGCACTTTGTGAACATATAAATCTTGCTCATTAATGCTTGCTTTACTTTGTTAGAATCAAACGATAGTTTAGTTTCTGATTTAGTATTGTTTAGTTAGGTAATCAGGCGATACCGACTTGTCTATACCTTAGTGAATTGAGTTCAAGAACGGTTCTTAAATATTCCCCTAATTTAACTTGCTTGTTGTTTCACATCCTGAAAGAATACCCTAGACCTAATACTTGTTTAATTATCTGAATTGTCTGCTTGAATTAATTGCTTACCTAAAACAACTTTATTGAAATGCTCCTAGCTGTATTTATTCTAAACTATCTTATAGTGCATCATTGGTTTATGTGGATTCGACCCTAAAATACTACAACTGATTGTCGTCTTTTATCCGGTAGTTGTTTATCTAGGTTATTATTTGACAAGAGATCATTTGGCGCAGTTACAACAGGAGTACCATCTTCTAAGAATGTTGGTGAGGACATCTTTTTCAAATTTCGGAGGGAATCTTTAAACTTGGCTGCCAAGGGAAGATACGAGTAGGATGCCTTATCCGGGGATATTTGAGGATTGGTAGATTGAGGAGGAATAGTCGAAGTTGCAGCAAATGAGTCGCGATTCTCCAGCACAGCTAAAGAAGAGGTCTTATTCGGAGTTAGAGAAACAGCTTTGGCCTTAGAGGAAGAGTCTCGATTTGTTTCAGGTTCAATCGAAACCGTACAGTCCTGAGAAGAAGAACCAAATTTCGGAGGAGAAGAAACAAATCCTGGAGGAATCGTCGCTGATTTTGCCATAGAAGACTCATGAGTAGGTCCTTGAATCTCGACCGTGGCTGAGGTATCAAATGGCGAAGGTGGCGCTTGAGGCTAACGGCGCGACGGAGGAACCCGAGGGAGACCCATTCGTCTTGGTCGAGCCTGAGTTAGAAACCAACAAACGAGCAAACTTAGAAGAAGGGGGAATCAGCGCCTTGGGGCGGCGCTTCTTTTTCGACATCGAAAGTTCTCGTCCTCCGGCGAGAGGCCGGCCAACGGCGACGACTAAGGTTAATGAGATCTAATCGCCTTTTTTTTCCCGTCCCGAGAGAGAGCTTTTTTTATTTATTTGAGATGTTACTTAATAATTTTCTTGTTGTATAGAAAGGAACAAGTTTGAGATTGAAGGTTAAATAAATTTAATCTGAAGTAAAAGAAAAAAAAATTATTTTAAAAAATAAGTAACTTTAAAATATTTGTAAACCGAGTCACTTGAAATATCCTTGAATTTAATGAGTAAATTATAAAAATCAAAATACAATATATACGACATAGATTTTAAAATATTAACAATAAATTATAAAAAATAATATCAAATTTTTTAAAATTTGTAAAAGCTAGAGAATTGATTTTAAACACATGATTGTGATTCAATAACACTTTTTTAGTTTTTTTTTTTATGTAGAGATATCTTTCATGATGAGAAAAACTCTGGCATTTAAGGTTGAAAATGTTAGATTTGTTTCTTAGTTTATCATTTATCCTTTTCTTTTTTTTTCTTTGATTTTATATCTAGTTTGTTAGTTTAACATTTTGGTTGTTGTAGAGAAAGCAAATTGGATCTGAAATGAAAGTGTGAAATATTTGTGTTTGTTTGTTTCATATGAAACTTTTAATTAGTATATATTTAATTCTTTTTCCTTCTATTAATTTTTTAGACAAAAGCTTCGTCGTTGAAAAACGTTGGGTTGAAGGTTAAACAAATTTAAACTAAACTGAAAGGTGTAAAATTTTCAAGTTGTAATAAACTAGTCAACAAATCTTACACAACGTTTTGGCTTACTTAAATGCATTAATTGCAATGTGTGTTATGGAATCGTGGGAATGAACTGATAAATATAAAACAATTATTTTTTCTTTTCGCAAATTTCCCGCCAAAAATAATGATGATAATGAGAATATTATTAATTAATAATTAATTTTTTTAGTTTTTTTTAATTTAATTATTAATTGATTTATAATTTTATTTCTGAGTTAATGAGTTAACTCATTTAATTACTTAACCCATCAAATTAATCGAGTTGATGAGTTGACCCAACTTATTTGACCCATCAAATTAATTGAGTTGATGAGTTGACACAACTTATTTGCTAAATGAGTTGAGTTAACTCATAAACTCATTTATCTCTAAACTCATTGAGTTAACTCATTACTCAATGAGTTTAGAGATAAATGAGTTTAGTTGGGTTGAGTTACCCATTTTGACACCCAGAACCATATATATTTGTTCTCACAGAACTACAAATGCATATTCTATTTAATCCACGAGAGCAAAATATGAAGGCTAAAACACACAACACCTAGCAACAATTGATCTAAAAATACTTCAAAACCACCATAACCAAGGGAGAAGTGAAATATCATATAGGTTAGGGTAATCCAAAAAAATTACAAAGCGCAACACATGGAACAAAGATATAAGACATTTCGAGAGTAAAAAAGGAAAGAGTTGCTAATATTCGACTGTATGTTTCGCAAGAAACCCACAAGTAGTACCTTAACGGGAATGGAGATCTAGTAGATGAATGCTAGATGGATGATTATAAATTACAACCGTGGCCTGCCCTTTTAGTAGTACGAAATAATCTCGCCATCTTGCATGTGCTTGCAATTCTTCTGAACGAAAACAAAAAAAAAATCCTAACACGCATCAATCAGTCATCAGTTTAGAAATATAGATTCTGTTTATAGAGAAATAAACCAACAAAAAAAAAAACGATAGGAGTTCCATCCTTGATCGGATTCTCAAACATGAACAGGTTGGAACAGAGAACATCCAATTTTGCATAATCCCTCTGACCTATAACGAAAGATAAAGAAATTTGATTGACTTATGTGAAGATTGATCATAGGAAACCAAGAAACAGAGGAATTGTGTGAAAAAAAAAAACAAGCAAAACAAGAGCTCATGGAGTTCCGCAGTTCTGAGGTGGAAAATTCAAACCTGCTACGACAAGTAACAGAAGAAGAGGTAAAAAAGGTCCTTTTTTCTATGCCTCGAAATAAATCTCCCGGCCCTGATGGGTATACGGTTGAATTCTTTACGGCAGCATGGTCAATTCTTGGTCAAGATTTTGTCGTCGCCATTCAGTCCTTTTTCCTTAAAGGTTTTCTACCAAAAGGAGTTAACACAACAATCCTTGCTTTAATTCCGAAGAAAACAGATGCAAGAACAATGAGAGACTATCGACCCATCTCTTGCTGTAATGTTCTATATAAGGTAATCTCCAAAATTTTGGCTAATCGGCTACAAGAAATTCTTCCAAGCTCAATAGCTCCGAACCAGTCGGCTTTTATAACGGATAGATTAATGATGGAGAATGTGTTGTTAGCATCAGAATTAGTAAAGGATTATCATAAAGAAACAGTTTCCCGGCGTTGTGCTCTTAAGATCGATATATCTAAAGCTTTTGACTCGGTGAATTGGTCATTTCTGCTACAAATACTAAGGGCCATGGAACTTCCAGAAATCTTCATCCACTGGATAGAGCTTTGCATCAGTACTGCCACATTTTCTGTCCAAGTTAATGGTGAACTGGCGGGGTTTTTTCGTAGTGAAAGGGGATTGAGGCAGGGATGTTCTTTATCTCCATATCTCTTTGTCATCTGCATGAACATTCTAAGCCGTATGCTTGATAAAGCGGCGACACGTCATCAGATTGGTTATCACCCTCATTGCAAAAGAATGAGACTCACACACCTCTGTTTTGCAGATGACATATTGGTATTCTCAGATGGCCACCGTAACTCTGTGGAAGGTATCTTGGAGGTTTTTGAGGCGTTTGCAACTTATTCGGGTCTGCGTATAAGTGTGGAAAAATCGACAATCTTTATGGCTGGTATACCTTACTTACAACGGTCTAGAATTCTACAAAGCTTCCCTTTTGAGGTTGGCACTCTGCCAGTGCGTTATCTTGGTCTCCCTCTCTTGACTAAGTGCATGACGACATCTGATTTTCTCCCTCTGATTGAACGTATCCGCGGTCGTATCACCACTTGGACATGTCGATTTTTATCCTTTGCAGGCAGACTGCAATTGATAAAATCAGTCCTTTCAAGTCTAACAAACTTCTGGTTATCTGCTTTCCGCCGCTCAAGCTCCTGCATTATTGAAATCGAAAAATTATTTGCTGCTTTCTTATGGTCAGGGCCTGAGCTTAATGGGAAAAAGCAAAAGTATCTTGGTCTATGGTATGCAGGCCAACTCAGGAAGGGGGACTGGGTCTGCGTTCCTTAAAGGAAGTCAACACTGTTTGTGTTCTAAAGCTCATTTGGCGACTGGTTTCAGCGAAGAGTTCACTCTGGGCTAGGTGGATATATTCCAAAGTGATAAAGGAAGGTACATTATGGTCAGTTCGGGAATCTACTAACACAGGTTCTTGGATGTGGCGAAAGATGCTTAAGTATAGAACCATTGCCCAGAATTTCCATCAGATGGAAGTTCACTCAGGTACCTCTACTTCTTTCTGGTTTGATCGCTGGAGTCACCTTGGGCAGATTCATGGCCATTTGGGGTCTCGAGGATTCATAGATCTTGGTATTCCTAGTCGC
>CM022180.2:208723-229916 GCA_011420285.2 Erysimum cheiranthoides
TAAACCTCCTTTCTCAAACCTTCCTTCGATTTCAGATTTTACCACCTGTAATCTGTTTGTTGTTCCTCTGAGACTGCAATTGTTTGTCCTAACAAAAAACTTCTCATCCTTTTCCTCCGAGATGATCCAACCAACAGAGAGATCTCGGAGTACGCCTTGCTCAAATCAGGAGATGACTTTGAGCGTTACGAGGCAATTCTCGAACGCTTTTCCAGGTAATCCCTTTGTTAACATATCAGCTGGATTTAGGTAGTGTGGATTTTGGTTAGGTTGACTGAACCATCATTCACTAAGTCCCGGATAAAGTGAAACTTTCTTGCAATGTGCTTTGTTCTGTCATGATATATCCGAGTTCTTAGCTAAGTGATTGCACTCTGAGAGTCACAATTAAGCTTAAAAACTCTTCTCAAGGAAACCTAATTCCTCACACATCTTCTGCAACCAAATACCCTCCTTAGCTGCTTCAGTGAGTGCCATGTACTCAGCTTCTGTGGTTGAAAGAGCTACCACAGGCTGAAGACTGGCTCTCCAACTCACTGTGTTCCACCAACCTGGAAAACATATCCTGACACTGATCTGCTCTTGTCAAGATCAGCTCCATAATCTGAATCACAAAACCCTTCAATATTCATGTGATCTGACTTTGTAAATGTAAGACACACTTCTGTTGCTCCTTTTAGATACCTTAGGATCCATTTAACCGCATCCCAATGACTTCTGCCTGGTTTTGCCATAAACCTGCTGACCAAGCAGATGGCATAAGCTAGATCCGGTCTTGAACCGATCATAGCGTACATCAGGCTCCCTACTGCACTTGCATAGGGTACTTCGCTCATTAGTGGTGTCTCTCTGATTAACTCTTCTTGTGTTAAGCTTCTGAGCTTCATTGCTGAGTTAACAGGTGACACAACCGGCTTACATTCATCCATATTGAATGATCTTAAAACTTGTTTAAGATACCTTTCTTGTGACAGTTTCAGAACCCCTTTCTTTCTATCCCTGATGATATCCATGCCTAGGATTCTAGTTGCTTGGCCCTAGATCCTTCATCTCAAACTCCTTCTTTAGACTTTTCTTCAAGATTTTAATCTTTTCCAAGTCTTTTGCTGCTACTAACATATCATCCACATAGAGTAATAGAAACACTTTATCATCAATTGTTGATCCTTTGTGATAAACACACGGATCATCGACACATCTGTGGAATCCTTGTGACTTCATGAAGTGTCAAACTTGTGATTCCACTGTCTAGGAGATTGTTTCAATCCATAGAGTGACTTCTTGAGTAGACAAACTTTGTCTTCTTTTCCTTTTTCTATGAATCCTTCAGGCTGATTCATGTAGATGGTTTCATCCAATGTTCCATGCAGAAAAGCAGTCTTCACGTCTAGTTGTTCTAATTCCAGATCAAAATTGACCACAACAGACAACATGATCCGAATGGAAACATGTTTGACTACAGGAGAAAAGATTTCATTGTAATCAATTCCCTCAACTTGTGTAAATCCTTTAGCTACAAGTCTGGCCTTGTATCGTGCTTTTTCAACTCCAGGAATTCCTTCCTTAAGCTTGAAAATCCATTTACATCCTACTAATTTCTGCTTGTTTGGTTTAGAGACAAGTTCCCATGTCTCATTCTTGTCCAGAGACTTCATCTCTTCAATCATAGCCTGTTCCCACTCCTTCCAGTATTTGCTTCTCCTAGCTTCTCCCACTGATCTTGGCTCATCTAGTTCTAGATCTTCTGCACAAGCTAGTGCATAAGCCACGTAGTGAGATCCATCAAATCTGTCAGGTGGTTTTATTTGTCTTCTTTCTCTGTCTCTTGCCAGCATGTAGTCATCAAGAGACGCATATTGTTCCTCCTGGTTTTCCTGTTCAGGATCCGATTCCTGTTGTTCCTCTGATTCAGTTTCTGCATTAGTCTCTGTTCCTGACTCTGTTTCTTCTGAAGTAGCTCCACCTTGACCAGCGGATTCTGCGTCTTCTGAACCAGCTCCATCTTGACCATTAGAGCTCCCATTATCCGAGTCAACTCCACCTTGACCAGTAGAGTTTTGAACTGAATCATCTGTGTTTGGTCCACGGATAAGGTCTAAGCTGAATGTGACCTTTTTCTTTTTAGGTGGTTTCTCAGATTTCTTCTCTTTTTCCTTGTACAAATTATCTTCATCAAAGACTACATTCCTGCTGATTGTACACTTCCCATCTTCTGGTAACCATACCCTATAACCTTTTGTACCAATAGGGTATCCCATGAAGATTCCCTTAACAGCTCTAGGACTGATCTTGTCCTGTTGAATGTGTACATATGCCACACATCCAAACCGTCTGAGATGACTGAAATCCACCTTTGATCCTGACCACACTTCTTCTGGAATCTTGAATTTTAGGGATGCATTAGGAGACCTGTTTATTAGGTAGACAGCTGTTGCTGCAGCTTCAGCCCAAAACTTCTTCTCCAACCCTGTTTCTGCTAACATACACCTTATCTTATCAGCTATTGTTCTGTTCATCCTTTCCGATACTCCATTCTGCTGCGGAGTATAGGTGCAGGTTCTATGTCTCTTAATCCCTGAATCTTTGCATAGTTTATCCATCTGTTGGTTGCAGAACTCTAGACCATTGTCAGTTCTTAGACACTTGATCTTCTTGTTTGTTTGATTTTCTACAAGTTTTTTCCACTCAGAGAAATTATCAAACACCTCATCTTTACTTCTTAGAAATCTGATCCAGACCTTCTTTGAATAATCATCAATGAACGTTAAGAAGTATTTGCAACCAGACAAGCTAGATTCGTTAGAGACTGACCCCCACAAATCACTGTGTACATATTCCAGGATGTCCTTTGTTGTATGTTTAGCTTCCGGAAAACTTTGTTTGTGAGATTTCCCTAGAACACATTCTTCACAGAAATCCAATGTATGAACTTCTTTGGAGTCTAAGTATCCTTCTTTGACCAGAATGTGCATGTTCTTTAGACTCATGTGTCCTAGCCTAGAGTGCCATCTGTTGGTTAGATTGACTTGAGCTCTAGCCACAGATGCTTCTCCTTTTAGTACTGTTCCCTGCAAATAATATAATCCATCTTGATACTTTCCTGTAAACACCTTCTTGCCTTTCTTGAAAAAAGTGATTGTAAAGTCTTCACCAACATAGTTACAACCATTCTTTTCTAGCTGTCCGTATGAGATAAGATTTCTGCCCATCGTAGGCATGTATCTGACCTCTGTAAGGGTTACAATTGTACCTTCCGGGGTTAGTATCTTCAGCTTGCCTATTCCTTTAACTTCACTGTGAGTGTCGTTTCCCATTAAGACCTTTCCTCCATCAATCTCTTTGAGATCAAATAAAGCATCTTTATCTGGTGTAATGTGGAATGTACAACCAGAGTCTAGAACCCACTCATCTTTTGAGTTTTGTAAGCTTGCTGTTAGGATCATAGGGTGCTCCTCTTCTTTAGCAACATTTGCAGAATTTGCAGATTTCCTTTCAGGACAATCTGCCTTGAAGTGACCTTCCCTACCGCATACCCAACATTCTCTAGCCTTTGGCTGATTCTTCTGTCTTGACTTTGATCTCTTACCCTTACTCTTTGACCTGTTGCCTTCTTGACCATTGCTCTTTGTCTCAGATCTTCCTCTGCTCACAATCAGTCCTTCTGAGTTTGGTTTTGATTTAACCTTCTGCTTTAACTCAACTTCCTTAGAGTAAGCAGCACTTGTTACATCATCAATGGTCAAGGATTGTGTTTTGCCGGCTCCATACCTTAGAGTATCTCTTAGAGATTCGTATGGCTCTTGTAGAGCTGACAGAATCTGAATTGCCTGATCTTCATTAGAGATGCTGACTCCTACACTTGCCAAGTCATCAACTAGCTTAAGGAAAACATCCAAATTTTCCTCTATGCTTTTGTTGTCTTCAAATTTGAAACATGAGAATCTCTGCTTCAAATAGATGCGGTTAGGTAGGGATTTTGATTGGTAATCCCTTTCTAAGGCCTGCCAAACGCCTAGTGCTGTGAGTTCTTGCATGACTTTGCGCAGTGGCACGTCTCCCAAACTCATGCAAATTAGAGTCCTTGCTGTTTTGTCTTTAGCTGCATCAAATACAACTGTTCCTCCCTCAGTCTTTACCTCCGCTGGTCCTTTGCCACTGTCTGTAGGATCTGTTGAGGTGCTGGTCTGTACCAAGGTGGGAACAGCTTCTTTCTCCTTGATGGTGTGCTCTAATCCTAGTAACTCCAGCTGGCACCGAACCTTGAACTTCCATAGCCCAAAGTCTCCTTTACCGTCAAACTTTGGGACTTCAAGCTTTGGAACTTTGATCTTCTGCTCATTAGTTCCCATGGTGTTTGTTCAAGATTCTTTTCCTTACTTGATAGTCTTTAGCGTGAACACTCGCAGAACCTGATACTCGATCCCTTCCTGCTTAACCTGAGCGCTCTGATACCACTTGTGAGGTTTTAATCCGATTAGCCTTAGTTCTTTAGGTTTGAGCTTTGCGGAATTAAGAACTAAATAACACAAGATCTTTAACGAGTTCCTCTCCAAACCAGAGAGTACGTCTCGACAAGGACGGAACCTTGTAATCCACTAAAGAGCACAAGTATAAGTTTCAATACAATCTTCTCTCTCTCTCTCTAACCCTTTTGTGTTTCTCCCTTACAGGTACCTTAAGAAGAAGAAGGCTAACCCTAGAGAAGAAGAAGAAGTAAAACCAGAAACTTATGTAAATCCGAAGCCCCAAGACAATAACTCTCTCAAGCTCTCTTTACCGAAAACTCTCTCTCTAAGCTATGTCTCTCTCTTGCTTCTTTGTTGTTGGTGATGATGAATTGTGAAGCCTTGCCTCTCTATTTATAAGAACGTGTAAGACCTCCAATTCCAAATTGAAACAGGAGAACTTCCTATTCCTCTTGAATTTGCCTTTCTCGTTCATGACCAAAAATAGGAAACATCAATTCATCATCTTGGGCTTCGATTTCTTCATGGCCCAGCTTTGGCCCAGCTTTGGCCCAGCTTGTGTTGAGAGACCCAAACCAATACGACATTGAGACCCACACTACCATATATAGTTACCAATTTCAATACAAAATTCAGAGCAATTATTAAGAGTTCAGGTATGTTGTATGATCTTGCATTTCAATTTTTAAGTGTTTATATACATGGATATAGAGAGATGATCTCACAAGACAATCAAGCATTTTTCCCTTAAGTTGAGGTATATTAGTACAGGACAACAACATGACGATGCATAACACACCTGTGCATCAGCACCAGATGAAACCAAGATATTGAGGGTTGTAGAAAATGCTATGCCATCTCCGGAATCGAACTCAATAAGTGCTCATATAGAAACACTAATGAACCCTTGATCAATTACATGAACAAAAATAAAATCAAATGTTGAGGTTGAACCAAATCCTGTTAGATTTCGATTCTATTATTTAGTGTTTAAAGTTAAAGGTAATTGAGTCTTTGTATCCTGAAAATAATGGTATTTGAGGAATATTGAATCTGGTGTGTTACGTTTGTCCACGAAACTTATTTTGGGGTATTTCTCAAATATAAATTCCTTTGAAGATATATTTAAATAAGAAGCAAATTTAAACCGTAACCATGCCAACCTATACATATTCATTTACATTTTATTTTTGATACTATTATTCATAAGCTGAAAATCCGAATAAGCTAAAACGAAATCTAGATTAGACATTGTTGTCTGTAAAATTGTGTATTTTTTTTAAAAAAATGAAATTTTATAACTCTAATTATATTTTTTTTCAAAAAAAAAAAGACTTTGGAAAAAGAAGTTTGGTGAGTCTATGGCATAGAGGAAAGTGTATGTCTTGTGTACTTTGATGATAATATAATTGATGACAGCCTATTAATCTCCAAATCGACTCTAGTTTTTTGTGGTTACAAATTAATTTTCCTTTTACAACTAAACGAATCATGAACTCCTAAGATCTAAAATCAAAGCTCCCTACATGTTCACACATGGTTTATTTTCCACTATCAATTAATTTCTCATTGGTCATTAGGAGATAACCCTTTTATCCTGAACAAAATAATCATCAACCAAAACAACAACTAATACTATCTTACGAATATATATGGAGTGATAGTTCAAGGATTTTTTCTTACGAATTACATATTAAAACGACTACTATTTAGTTTTAAATAAACAAACTTCGGAACACTTTTATTGTGTTCAATATTTATCTGGGAAAATACACGCAAATTATTTGGTTAAATTACTAGTTATTTATATACTCATACAATAATTGAATTGTAAGCTGACACATCATTTAAATTTTCAGCCACAAAACCTCACTTACTAAATTTGGCATATGAATTACACCAAACCTTCTCAATTAATTAATTGCCCAAAGGCAAACGCTATTACAACTTTCATTTTATTTTCTCTCTCTACTATTTAGATTTTCTTAGTATAATTAAAATGTAAAATCGAAATCATACACAACAACAAAAAAACTGCGTTGACCAAATAGAATACATTTGTGAAAGTGTAATTTAGATGTGGTAAATATAGAAAGTATAAAAACACCAATACATCAATGGTTTTGTTTACTAAATAAATATTGGATAGTAAATATTAGTGAAAGAGGGTTAGGAAGTGGTCGTTATTTACATAAACTCTGTGCAATGTTTCTGTCAAGCTTTGCTTTGCTTTGATTTAATATATTGTACTTTCTTCCTTCTCACTGTTTACAATATGTGTGGACGTGAACTAATCACGCTAAGTTTTCTTTAATTATCAATTTATTATTTAGTTTTTTCTTGGCAAGTTATAAGTTATAATTTTGTAATCAAATATTGCATAATTTCATTGATTTTGTATATATACATAGTTACGTATCACTGAAAAACTCTGCTTTGTATTACCAATTGGAGTATGGTCATAAGTCACAACCCTATAAAAGTAAACAGTTGGTGATCATCTTCCCGCCTCGAGTATCTCTCTCTCTCTTCTCTGTTCTCTCTCTTGATTGCATAGACAAATATACACAAAGAGAGATCAACATATACAAAAGATAGAAAGAAAGAAGAAGATGGAGGCGATGAAGAAGAAAGGGAGAGGGAAAGCGACAACAACATCACAGAAAGAAGAAGAAGGAACAGTGAGGAAAGGGCCATGGACTATGGAGGAAGACTTTATCCTCTTCAATTACATCCTAAATCATGGTGAAGGTCTTTGGAACTCCGTCGCTAAAGCCTCTGGTAATACATATTATACACACTCACGTGTTATGTTATGTATTAAGTATGTTTTTGATGATATTAATTATATCATTTGTTTAATTTTTTCATATTATAAGGTCTAAAACGTACCGGAAAAAGTTGTCGGCTCCGGTGGCTGAACTATCTCCGACCAGATGTGCGACGAGGGAACATAACCGCAGAAGAACAACTTTTGATTATTCAGCTTCATGCTAAGCTTGGAAACAGGTCTTATATAGTTTCATGATGAGTACATGTACATGCGTGCGTACACGGTACACGTAATATGAATCAGAAAACTAATTTATGGTGCTAAAAAATATAACGTTAGGTGGTCGAAGATTGCGAAGCATCTTCCGGGAAGAACGGACAACGAGATAAAGAACTTCTGGAGGACAAAGATTCAGAGACACATGAAAGTGTCGTCGGAGAAGATGATGAATCATCACTGTTCGGGAAACTCACAGAGCTCGGGGATGACGACAACGGACCAAGGCAGCTCCGGCAAAGCCATCGACATGGCTGAGAGCTTCTCTCAGACGACGACTTCGTTTAATGTGGTGGAACAGTCAAACGAGAATTACTGGAATGTTGAAGATCTGTGGCCCGTCCACTTGCTCAATGGTGACCACCATGTGATTTAAGATATATAGTCCTACATTTATATGCCCGAGCTGATTTTTTTTTGTATGGTACGTTCTTTGCTGTTCTATTTCTGAAATGTTGTTGCATTTAATTTACATATAATAACGTGCATGTTGTAGTCATTAAATCTTTAAAACATATATTTATAAAAAAAAAATTTAAACATACTGTATTGAGGGGGTGTATGAGTTACTTGTGTCCGTTAAAGAATATATATTACACTTTTTTGAATCAAATTCGAGTTGTTTTTGATGTTTGGATTTTTTCAGTAAATATGAAAAATTTAATAGAAAGCAAATATATAGCAGTTGGTTCAGTGTAATTAAAACCAATTCCAAAACGTAGGAGACTGCACACATAGATAGATAGATAGATAGATAAATATATATAGAGAGATTAGAGGGTTTTGAGTTTGGATGTTGTAAACAGGGAAAGCACTCTGTATAGTTCAAAGAAGGGATGTTGTTGTTGTTTAGTCATCAGCTGCATCACTGGGAGTTTCATCGGCATTGCGTTTGATCGTCAAAACTGGACACTCCGCATGTTTCACGCAGAACGCGCCCACAGTCCCCACAAAGACCCTGCAATGCAGTACGTAGAGGGAAGAGGAGCAAACACATCATGTTTTCAAACAAAAGCACTAGCAGTAGTAGTAGTAACTTAAGAGTCTATGATTTCAAGCTATGCCTGGCTCAATGCTTGTATAACTTAGAATGACAAGTTTCTTGTTGGGCTCTGTTCCTGTCGAGTCTAGAACTAATCTACTAGTCTATTAAAACTCAAAACTTGTTTCAAAGCTAGAATCTATCTAGCTGTAATCCTTTATAGCAGTTAAAGTCGGATATGGTATTTCATCATTCAGTCTAAATACAAGGGTATAAAGCAATAAGTGGTGCAGGAGTGTGAGTATATTTACGCACTTTTGAAACCGGCCAAGACCGCGACTTCCCACGACAAGAAAATCTGGTCGGACTCGGCTCACTTCTTGGCATATAACATCCTTGGGATCACCTTTCTTAACCCAGGCCTCGCAAACAACCTACAAGTAGCATTTGATCACGAACATCACAAAAAGGAACAAGTTACATAGACAGAGGAGGGATAAGTTGATGAGCTAAAAAAGAGTGTGTTATATATACCCCAATCTCATGACATTTTTTAACGAAAAACTCGAGAAGGTGAAGACCTTTTGCCTTGTTAGACTTTCTCATCTCTCTGAAATCTTCAGGGGAAGCATAAATGCTGTCTACGTCATCAAAACCTGCTTTGCCATTCACAAACAAAACAAGAGAAACTTAGCAAAATCACAATCAACAAGTAGCGTCGAAGAACCATCTCCTCTAATAAACATATATTCTCAGCACACGATCAAGAATTCTCAAGATTGTTCTAATTGACCATTACGAGCTAACATTAAATTGTAAGATCCCTCAAACCAAACTAACCGACATGATCGTTCAAATCTACGATCATGCTTTCCCAGAGAGATGCATACAGCATTCAAGGATAAATTAAAGGAATTGAGGCGAGAGAAGAACCGTCTTCGTCGACGACTTGTACATGGAGCAAGAGAATCTTGAAATCGGAAGTGTTAGATCGGACGATCTTCTCGAGAGTCCATTCGAAAGCTCTTTTGCTACTAATCGAAGGGTGAGGGTAGTCTTTGATCGTCGAACCGTTCACGGCCACCATCACTTTAGTCGGCTCGCTCCCCATTTTCTCAATGATTCACCAAAATCGTCGTCTCTTCTCAAAATCTCTGATGATTAAAAGACGAACGACCTCGTCAGATATATCTCATGTGAAAGACTACTCTTTGCGCGCACGACGTGTACAAGCGCACTTTAGCTCTGTAATGTCATCAGCATATGCTAAAATGCGCAGGCTTTTCTGTTACCGGACAGCTACGCCTACACGTTCTTCTAATACATAAATAATAAAGTGCAAAGCCCTACAATAAGGGCCCAAAATGAATTAGCCCATATCTACATTTTCTTTTGTTTTCTTAATTTAAAATAGCTTATTATGAGTTGGTATTAGATTGTGGAATTTTATTTGCTGCACTACAGAATTTCACAAAACAAGTAGTAGTTGTATATAGTATTTTGTTTTGGAAATTATAGGCCTAATAATAATAATCATATATATGAAAAGTATATATAATCACTGATGATGAATTCCAGTGAAGGAGACTCTACCAAAGCCAAGATGCCCAATCTGATACAACTCCAACCAAACTCTCTCAGCTTCAACTCTCGCACTTATTCTCGTCTCTTCATCTCCTCTTAACGACGCCGTTTTCTCTTCCTTAGTCAAACTCCCATCTCTTTCCACCACAAACCGGTGGTCATCCAACTCTCCATCTCCTTCTCTGCCACCGCAACATCCACCACTCACCATCTCGCCCGACCTCCGGCGCTGGTCGTGATGATGAAAATGTTCCTCGAGGTTGATTTTCTTCCTCCGCTTCTTACTCCGGCCACCACGCCCGATACATTTCCGGCCGATCATCCAGGGGACCTTCACAAAGGCGAGGGTGAGGAGGTTCACGACGGCGCATGGACAACAGCAGAGCGCTACGCAGTCAGCGATCGCCGCCGCCGCCCACGACCGGCACCTTTTCCCGGAGCATGATCTGGCTCTCGGCTCTTCATCGGCTCCTTGACTCCAGTGGAACCCACTCTGGTCTTTACGTGAAACTCGATGCGCCTTTTGGTTTTCCTCCATTTTAAATTTACAAACCTGCCAAAAAAAAGAGAAAAAATTAAAGCTTACTAACGTATATATATACATGATACTCATATGTGGCCATACGCATTCACATATACAGGTTTTTGTCCATATATGAGTGTATATAAGTATATATTTTTGATACTTGAAGTAAAAAAAGAGAGATATAGGAAACAGCAACAAGGATTTTTCCCATGCACTTTAACTTATTGACCAGACAGTTTCAGGTGCATTCAAACCTCACTTACGCTCCCCCTTTGGCGCGTATTAACCACTCCCTTCAACTAGACTAGAGATTAGCAAAGATTTATCTGTCTTTTTTTTACCGGTTGAGGTAAAGATTACATTTCAACGGTACAATTCTGTTTAATATCGAGTTAGTTTTAAACTGATATTGGTTTGGTCCATTTGTTGACTGGTCTGGTTAGGTTTCAAATGGAAGGAGTTGAACGAGCGCGTGGAAGATGAATCTGAAGCTTTTTGTTGGCTAGGGAAAATAATGCTTTTTTAGTGGAGGGAAAAAAAATAGAGTAAGGCGTTAATCTGGGGATGAGTAATAATAAATTACTTTATATTTGGTTTTTATGGTAAGAATCTTATGGTACGGTATCTTTTTATTATATAGTCCCTATTGATTTTAATATCCCTATACTCGCAATAAATAAAAGGACAGTTTTATTGTTAAAAATAATTTTATATCAGTGAGATAACGTGGATTATAAGTGCGAGAGATCATATCTCACATGGGTTGCCGGGTCCTAGCATGGCCCAATTACGTGGCCCATTACAAAGCTACAAGAAAATACAATACAAAACAAAGACAAATATTATTATTTAAAAATTAAAGTATTAATGGTATTGTTATTAATGTGCCAAAAAAACAAGGTCTATAATAATTAATAATAATCATCTAGTAGGATCTCCCTAGGATTTTTAAAATTTAAACGATTGGATTTGTAATGATTTTTGTGACAGCATTTATCAGAAAAACAATTTTTTTAGAAAATACATACGCTTTTTATCTTTCGATATGTTACCAAAAAAATAAAGTTAAAGGATAAAGTACCATTGTCCCTTTTTCACTTGTATAAGGTAAAAAGTACAAAATTAAAGCGAGTCAAAATTCAAAATTTCACAGGCGTTGTAGAATTGATAAGACTGACATATATGTACGAACCGAATACAGTTTGTAATCGTATATAAATAGATTGTCATTTTCTTTCCATCATTTTGTTTTGTCGAAGGAGAACTTGATGCAAAAATCAACATAACAACTACATATACCGGACAAACTTAAGATACTGCATAGTGCAGTGTAGTCTATTTAAAGAAAAAACACACATTTTGATTTATGGTGAGACATTTATGCATAGCTACATACATATATATATTATGCTCTTTCACACAAGAAACACTGTGTTTAACTAGGTTTATAAATCAAATCTTATAAAATTTATATTGCCAATTTATAACAAAAAAAAAAAAAATCTTTTTTGTCAACAACGTGCAATATTTGTTTAGTTTGTTAATATATTTATTTATTTAATAAATTGAAATGCATATTTAACGGACAATATAAAATGTATTTATATAGTCACAATATTTTTCAGCCATTACCTATAAAAATGCCTTCATATGAGATTTCAATCAATCGTTTGCACAAAGAAAGGTGAGTTCAATCAATGAACACCATAGAGGATACGTTTTAAACATGAAAAGGGAATTAAACGAGACATCAACGGGAGAATGATCAAATGGTTACATACCTTCGGTTCTTATCGAGTAATTAACCTACTCAAAAGCCAGAGATCCTGTTTGAAACCCTTCTCTGTATGCAGACATCAACAACAACAAAAACCCAGATGTGTTATTGTGGTCTATAGTAAAAAAAAATTTGTTTTAAATTTTTGATCTAATGAGTTTGAGACGATAAAGAGAAGAAGAAGAAGAAGTTCATATTATCCAACGCAATTCGAAGAAGAAGAAGCAGAAGCAGCAGGTAGATGTGATCTGATGTATAAATACACATTATATTATATCTTGGATTTAATTAGAGCTTCTCTTTTTCTATGTTTATCTTTTGAAAATCATCTATCTCTCTCTCTCTCTTGGTCTAATGAGTATACAGACTCATATGTGTAAGGGTCTTGCATGAATATTTTAATCCATTTCTTTAACAAAAAAAATATTATTTTAATCCATTTTCGCAGCTACAAAAGCCCTTTTAAAGCATCAATATTCTACACATATGAACATAGAAGTATAATATTATTTAATATAATATTATTTCTTACCTGAATAATTAATTGAAAAAGGTTATTTGCATTTTTTTACTATAACTAAAAGTTGTAATTTTATGAAATTTATAGTTACATTTTCTTTAATAATTCGGATAAAATTCCTCAAGTGAGTAATGGCTAGGTAATATATAAAACAATACTCCTACAAATTACCCAATAGTGTATTTAGTTGGAAACGGGTTTACAGGAAATATCGGAACTTTGTGTTTGATGAGTCCCGAAGACAGAGAGAATCAACTTATGGGAACTCGGCCCCTCATGTGCATTCCTATGCAATTCATATTTTCCTTTTTTCCTTTTTTTTTTTTTCACATTTTTCTTGAGAAACGAACTAAAACACCTTATTTAGAACAACTTACCGTTTATACTAGTATTCATGACACTCCAAAATTTCGGATGAAATTTACCTTCTATTGAAATCCGTGGTTCAGTATCTTATATGCTTACATTGTTTCGATGATAAATTTACCTTGAATTAATTAGTCTCACAGGAAAAGCTGAATTTGTGAGCGAGCCACTTGAATGTTTTTTCAAGTAGAATAACCATATGTCAACGGAATTAATTAGAGTATTTTGGAGTTCTAAAATTTAATATGGATTTTAGTACTTGCGGTTAACTTTACGTATACTAAATTAAAGTTTAGGATATTAATTGTATATGTTTTGTCGTGGTTTTCAAAATCTAATGATCAGCGTCGTTGACGCCTTTTTTCTCTTATGTTTGCTGCCTTTATAAGCACTTTGCTTGAGCCATGCACGTGCGTCGGATTCAATGGCGGCCACGTTAGCAACTGAGATGCTCTTTATTTCTTCTGATAAGAAAGTTTTCACCGTCCAACTGTCACTATGTCAGTCACACGCCTAACCCAACGGTCTTCTTTTGCCTTTACAACAAGAGTCGCAATATGCGTTTGCGTCTACGTCGTCACTGACCGCAGTAACATGATCTTCTTCCTTTGGACGGAGCCACGTAACGATCGATCTCCTATACGTTCTCCTTCTGTGTTTGACTAAAAAGTCAACGGCGTGAGCTCTTCGTGTTGTGACCGCATTTGGAAAATCCCAAATACTGTATAATCAATTAATAATCACGGACGATATATAAATGCAAGTAGCCGATCTTTGTCAAATTAGCGGCTTGATATGTGTGAGATTAATATATCTATATTATATGTGTGGTATATATATACGCGTTCCACGGAATACATAATGAAATTTCTTTTTAAATTTAAACTTGTATGAAAAAAGTTGACTAATCGGAAACAGAACGCATAGAAGATGTTAACACAAGAAAATGATCTGAAACCATAGAAGAAACCAAATAAGTTGGTTTAGTCAAATACTTTTTCAATTCACGATATAGATCTCAACGTAAACTTCTTTTCCAGTTCCTATAGTTCGACTATTATTTCCTCTCTCAATACAATCCATCACTTAATCTAATATTGACGAACAAGTAAACTAAACTAAACCACTCTCACATCACATGTATATATATGAAATATGCACAGTTGCACACACACTGACACACACGCAAGACACAGAAAGTTACAGAGACACGATTTGTTAAACAGATGGAAAACAAGGCAAGATTAGTGGAGAGAGACAAGAAAATGCCCGAGTTTTCCTCAACGGTGTCTTATAGCCCAAGCTTCAGTTACTACGCCTCCCGTGAATTCGCCGCCGTTAAAGTTGACTCCGTCAATGACGAAGACGCTGACTTCGAGTTTGAAACGTCGCCGTTACATGAAGAAACCTTGGTCCACTTCCCGACGTTCATAACCATTACTAACAACTAACAAGGAAGACAAAGGCGTAGAAGCCGCCGCTGAGGATATATCGGAGAGTGTCTCCGGAAATTGTCTATGGAGTCCGCTCAGATCGAAACACTCGGAGTTGTCCTCGAGCGCACCCAAACGGTGCTGTTTAAAGGATCTTATGCGAAGGAGCCATAGTGACGGCTGCGACGCAAGTAAGACGATCTCGCGGACCGTGAAAGAGAAGGAGAAAATGGCGTCATATAAAGTCGGGGAAAGAGATAACAGAAGAACGTCTTATTTGCCTTACAGGCAAGATTTGATCGGCGTTTTCGCCGGGATTCGAAGATTATGTCGTTAATTGAAATGTTATGTTTTTAAATTATTTATAGCAACTAGGTACTTGTTTAAATCTTGTATTTATATTATTCCCCATGTAAGTTTGTTTTGTGAAATTGAAGTCCAATTGAATTGGTTGACGCACGACGGGGTTTTAGATTTTTTGTTTTGGGACACGTGTCACGTACTGAGAAAAAGAAGCCATGAGAAAGCGGGACCCACGTGAAGACACGTGGACCACTTGTTTCTTAGCCTCAGTTCCTTGCTCTGCCGCCTCGTTTTCTGCTCACACAGTTGCAAGTTTCCATACTCATTCTCGAAATCTCTCTAATGGCGTTTCTTCAGCAAATCTCCGGTTTCGGATCTCTCGAACGATCTTCTCCGTCAGTTTCGATCGGATCGCCATTACGGAGGAGAAATGGCCGTGTATTGGACGGAAGAGGAATTGCGTACTTGGGTTCGAGGGAAAAGGGAGGAAGACTTGTTCTTAGGGTTGTAGCGATGTCGTCTTCATCTCCGTTCAAGATGAATTTGAATGAGTATATGGTTACGCTTGAGAAGCCTCTCGGGATTCGATTCGCGCTTTCAGCAGATGGCAAGATCTTCGTCCACGCCATCAAAAAAGGGGTATTCAATTTCTCCATGTCAAGTCTCCTTTAGCTCTTCTTACGCATTTACGATTATGTGCCCGAGAGTGCAATTCTATGGAGTTTTCTAGCTTTTTTTTTTTTTTGAAAAATTAATATTGCTTTTGGTAGAGCAATGCGGAGAAGGCTAGAATCATCATGGTGGGAGATACACTAAAGAAGGCTAGTGATTCTTCCGGTGGTAGTCTTGTGGAAATCAAGGACTGTGGTGATACCGAGTAAGATATTCTTAAGGCCGCCTGTGCTTTTGATTTACTTAATTATACACCTTGTTCTTATTCTTGTTAAATAAACATGGCTGGTGACTACAGTTAACATGGAAAGATTCATTTTAACCTAGTTTGGTCTGAGTTAGTCGCTGCTTCATTTTTCCTTGCAACTTCGTATAGTCACTCTATTGTTATGTTTTTGAATTTTTCTTTTTTATTTCTTCCAGTTTTTTTATTTATTCAGGAAGATGCTGGTAGAGAAAACAGGATCATTTAGCCTTGTTCTTGAAAGACCATTCTCTCCATTTCCAATCCAGTATCTGCTTCATTTGACCGACCTTGATTTGCTCTATAACAGAGGGCGTGTCTCCTTTGTTACTTGGAACAAAAATCTTGTATCATCCAATCTCAGAGCATCTCAAGGCAGTGGCAACTCTGGCTATGCTGCTTTTTCCTCTAAATTCTTTACTTCTGAGGGATGGAAACTCTTCACCAGACAGAGCAATTCCTTTCAATCAGGGACACACAAGAAGAACATTCTCTCTCCACCTATCAGTCCACTCATCTGTCTCTTTTCAGAACAAGTTCCTGGAGATGGGGAATGGGGTTATGGGAATTTCCCTGTAGAGGAATACATCAAAGCCCTTGACCGTTCTAAAGGAGAGCTCTCTTATAACCATGCTCTTGGAATGCGCTACAGTAAGGTCTGATATTAGATTTCCTTTTCCCAGTTAGTCTAGCTCATATTCTCTCTCTCTCTGTTCAATCCCTCAACACCATTCTGTTCGTGTTGGCTTCTTTTTTTCAGATTACAGAGCAAATATATGTTGGCTCATGTATACAAACAGAAGAGGATGTGGAAAAATTGTCGGACGCAGTGAGTCTTTTATATCGCTTACAATTGAGCTATTTGTTTTCTATGGTATGCAATGATAGAAAATATGATTTTGATTGGTCAACCTTTTCTTCTCAAGGGAATTACGGCCATACTGAATTTCCAAGGTGGAACTGAAGCTCAAAACTGGGGAATTGATTCACAAAAAGCCAATGATGCATGCCAGAAATCTGAGGTCTTAATGATCAACTATCCTATAAAGTACGCAAAGTCATATCGCTTTGAGGCACATCATGGACTTTCATGCTTTGTTTTGCGTAACGCTCTCTAATCAGGTGCGAAAAAGAATAATAGAGTTTTGATATTTTGGTGCCAGGGATGCAGATTCCTTTGATCTGAGGAAGAAATTACCACTTTGTGTCGGGCTCTTACTACGGCTACTTAAAAAGAACCATCGCGTCTTTGTAACTTGTACCACTGGTTTTGACCGTTCGTCGGCTTGTGTGATTGCTTATCTGCACTGGATGACTGATACCTCTCTTCATGCTGCGTATAGTTTCGTTACTGGATTGCACGCTTGCAAACCTGACAGGTCTTTCCATCTCATCTGTCTTGACCATCAACCTGCAGACCAAACATGAAATGGATAGTAACTTTTTTTCTGTTTTTGATGGATTCAACGTCTACATATTTTTTCACAGACCTGCAATTGCTTGGGCAACATGGGATCTTATTGCTAAAGTGGACGATGGCAAACATGATGGGACTGCAACACACTCTGTAACCTTTGTGTGGAATGGACATGAGGTGACTATTTCTTCGCATGCTCTTATTATTTTGCTGCAATTCTTTATGGAACTCGTGTGATCTGTAAGCTTGAACAACCAACGGGACTGGCCTCAGTATTTTAAGTTACTCCTTGGTTTGCTCTATTACAGGGGGAGGATGTATTGTTGGTTGGGGATTTCACTGGAAACTGGAAAGAACCGATAAAAGCAACGCACAAGGGCGGTCCACGTTTTGAAACTGAAGTTAGACTTTCACAGGGAAAGTAAGTCATGCTTCTTTCACCTTTTCCGTCGATGCTTATTTTAAAGGTTCAACAGCAAAAATGTTTGATAATCTTCTCTGCATTTTGGTTGCGACTTTTGAGGGATTGCAAAGGTGTTTTAGTTTGGAAACTTATGGAAATGAGTTTGTGTCATATAACATACTAACATACTAACATAGTGTTGTTGACAATGTGTCAGATACTACTACAAGTACATAATCAACGGTGATTGGAGGCATTCAGCAACTTCACCAACCGAAAGGGATGACCGAGGAAATACAAACAATATAATTGAAGTTGGTGATGTTGCTAACGTCAGGCCCACTATTCAACAACCAAGAAAGGTTACTTGTACTATGCACTGGTCTCTTCTTCATACAATAAATGAAAAACTTGGATTAGTGATCCACGTTATATCTGCCTGATTGGTTTAAGACATATACCTGAAGCAACTTTGACAATGTTTCGCAGGATGCAAATATCATAAAGGTGATCGAGAGGGTGTTGACAGAGAGCGAAAGATTTAGGCTGGCAAAAGCAGCTCGGTGTATCGCATTCTCAGTCTGTCCAATAAGACTATGCCCAAAGTAGAAGTATATTTACTGTCATGAGTTAAAATATTACATCTACTCTGTCTCTATCCATTCCTTAAGGTACTACTCCTAATATGGTTGTGAAAAACGTTGCCTATGCTCAATTTTTACTCAGAATGAATAAATAAGAGCCTCATTCAACGCACTCTGTGACAAGAGAGTGTTGACATTATGTTGTGTGTTTGCATGAAAAAAATGTCGACATAGTTTCGCCATTACCCACTTTACATATATGTCCCAAAACCATCCCTAATGCATCGCTCGTCTCTGTCTTTCTTCTTCAATTTCTCTCTCTCTCCTAACATATATTGAAGGAAATAGAAACTCTTTTCCCTAATATTGTGTATATTATTCATTTATGGTCATGGAAGATCTTAAAGAAGTGTTGAGATTGAGAGAGAGCTTCTTTCTTATAGCTTTCTTCTCTCTTTTATTTGTACTTCTTCGTTCATTCGAAGCAGTATATACTGCTTCATAGGATAGAACAGTCCATGATGGATGTGAAATCCTTGCATCTTCTGGATTGTGTATACAATAACAATCTCTGGTCTCTGGAGGACTTAGAGAAGTATGGCTGTTTCATATGCACCACAAACAATGTCCTAACATCGAAGTGGGTGGTGAATATTTAAGATGAGAGCCTGAGCGGGTAAGTGAAAGAGGCTGATCCTTGTTTTCATGATAAGGGACCTTATCCTCTAAAACCTTTCTGAGACCTTTTATTTTCTAAAAATATAATATATATTAAAAATCGAAAGAACAAGAGCACGTAAAAAATTCAAATCTTGAGCTAATATTCCTCATCCACAAGAAAAGAAGAACCTTTCATATTCTCACCGCACCTAGCGTTCGTATCCTCGGTTCCCACAACCCTCACCAATCACCATGACCAGGAGACACCTTTTAAACGCTCAAATCGCAAACCAATCCCAGAAGATTCACGTTAAGGAGTAGCTTCCAGAAGAGGTCTTGAAACTATAAGAAATTCACGCTCACGCGCCAATCGCTCACTAGCAAATGTCGAACGCGCCTCTCTCCGGCTTCTTCCTCACTTCCCTTTCTCCTTCTCAATCTTCTATCCAAAAACTCTCTCTTCGTACTTCTTCCACCGTCGCTTGCCTCCCCTCCTCTTCGTCTTCTTCTCCTCCTCTTCGTCTTCCCGTTCCGTTCCAACCCTTATCCGTAACGAGCCCGTTTTTGCCGCTCCTGCTCCTATCATCGCCCCTTATTGGGTATACATGCATTTTACATTCACCTCTCTTTTATAAAACCTACATTATTTTTTACTTACTTAATTAGTTACATACTTACATTGTTGGTTACGTAATAAGGGGTTATATACCCTTCCTTTTGACGTTTTACTCTCTAAGTTCTTTTCTCATTAATTAGTAACCCGCTAAATTACGGAATAATTCGATTTTTAATAATGTCACACGATCCGATGAAATCATTTTAGATTCTGCATTTGCCATTTTATGATAAGAAAAAAGAAATCTACTATTTCAAAATTTTCTGAGTAATTATTCTTTTTCACCATCTCATTTTAATAATTTTCAAAAGGGTTAATTGTTTTTTGTTATCGGTCGAACCAAATAGTTAAATAGAAAGACTTTTACTAAATACATACTCTTGGACAGTACTTCGTTCCACGTGTATCCATTCAAAATCCTATTTTTGGTACGTATGTATAAACTACTTTAGGAAACGTCCACAAATCCTGGAAACTGTCACGTGTGTTTCTCATTTCCTTCTTATATACAACTATATCGGTTTTTTTTTTAACTTTCGGTCTTTAATTTAGCGTGATACTGAAAAGAATTACTCAAATTAATAAGACTCAAAGTAGCTTAGTGAATCACAGGGGAAGAGATCATTTTCAGCTTACAAATGCTCTTAGCGATCGGGAAAAAAAAAAAAAAAAAGCTCTTAGCGATTTGAACTTCACACTCTTGTCCTTCAAGTGGATAATTTATTCCTCAATCTACTTGCTTCGACATTTAATGATGTTAAAAACAAATGACCTCGAAATATCAGATGCGTTATTGTATATCTACTCAAAATCCGACATTTTTAAATTTGGGAGTTGGAACGTACGTACGTAGGATCCACGTGATAAAATAAATTAAAAGAATTTACTAGTAGCTTTAACAAAACGATTTATGAAACTGAGACGTGTGTGCATGCATATACCATATGAGAGCGTGTGGAGCATAGTGGTGATTAAGTCGCCATCTATATTTATTCATTCAACCTACCGATTTGGCTACTAACCACATTACTGATCTTCCACCTCAATAACAAAACCATATAAAAAATTGTACCTTTTTATCCTATAATAAATTCTGAACAGGTTGATTGTAGTTTCAACATTTAAAACACGACAAGACCCGCTCTCTACTTAATTACTTTCCCGACAATTGTATACTGTTTTTATTTGCTGATTTTATCTGGTCAACCAACTTGCAGAGCGAAGAGATGGGAAGCGAATCATACCAAGAAGCTATTGAAGCTCTCAAGAAGCTTCTCATGTAAGTAAATACATATTCTTTAATCACATATATTAGCATATGATTAGATTTATTGGATTAGAAATGGCTAAAACACTTTTATAAATTAATAACAGGGTTTTTCAGTAGTAGTTAATAATCTTTAATTTGTGATTAAGTATGAAATATGTATAAACATGGGCAGCGAGAAAGAAGAGCTAAAGACGGTTGCGGCGGCAAAGGTGGAGCAGATCACGGCGGAGCTTCAGACAGGTACTTCGTCCGACAAGAAAGCTTTCGACCCCGTGGAACACATTAAGCAGGGATTCATCACTTTCAAGAAGGAGAAATACG
>CM022180.2:230016-265561 GCA_011420285.2 Erysimum cheiranthoides
TTCCTCTTCTATCTCGCTCTATCTCTCTCTCTCTAAGTTTTATAAAAGATAACCACTTGATGAAATCAAGATCTATATTCTCATCGATCGTAATCAATGAATAATTGAATAGGTTTGAAGAGGTGTGGAAAAAGCTGTAGATTGAGATGGATGAATTATCTTAGCCCAAACGTGAAGAGAGGCCATTTCACTGACCAAGAAGAAGATCTTATCATTAGACTCCACAAGTTGCTTGGTAATAGGTACATATATTAACATGCTATTTCAAATAAAATATCACACATTAATTTTCAATTAGTATTTTAACTACTACAGGTGGTCTTTGATAGCTAAAAGAGTTCCAGGTCGAACGGACAATCAAGTGAAGAACTTTTGGAATACACATCCACTACAAGAAAACAGCTCAAAACCGACGAGCATATCCGTCAGTAATCCGTCGGAAAACGGCCTAACCGACGGATTACCGACAATAAATGTCCGTCGGTTCTAGAGCGTCGGTAATTTAAAGTTTGTCGGTAATCCGTCGGTTATTTCAAGTTTGTCGATAATCCGTCGGTAAAGAACCGACGGATTACCGACAAATAATAACTGACGCTTTACCGACGATACGATAACCGACGGATTACCGACCTCCATAACCGACGGTTTACCGATAAATAAGAACCGACGAATTACCGACAAATAATAACCGACGCTTTACCGACAATTCGGTAACCGACGGATTACCGACCTCAATAACCGACGGTTTACCGACAAATAAGAACCGACGGATTACCGACGGAAAAATAAAAACCGACGGAAAACCGACAACCCACAAATGATTTAAAAAAATAAAATAATTATTATATAAAATAAATACTAAATACTAAATTTCAATATTATGAAATTAAAATTAAAAATAATTAAAATAAAAATTAAAATTTGATAACAAATTATCCAAAACAAATTATCCAAAACAAAAATATTTGAAACGATAATTAAAATGGAAACTAAGAACTAGAACCGGGAAATCGGGAAAGCATGTCGTCCATGAATTTCTGCATCTTTTCCTCTCTAAGTTTCGCCGCTTCTTCTCTAAGTTTCGCCTCTTCGTCTCTACGTTGGTTCGCGGCTTTCTCCTCGGCCATCATTTTCTCTAAAGCCGCAATCCGTTCATCTTTCTCTTCTAGCGCCTTCTGGAGCTCAGCATCGCGTGCATACGGCGATGAGTAACAAGAACTAGATCCAAATATGCCGAGATTGCCGAGCCCAAAGATTCGTCCTTTTCTTTTTGAAGTTTCCTACAAGTGAAGAAGATATAAGTAAGTATTTAAACCACATTATGAAAAAATTAGTAATTAAATTTTTTAGGTAAAACATAAATACCTCCAATACGATTTGGTTGACTATTTCTGTTGGGACGGTTGTAGGAAGCTCAGATCCATCTATGGATGGCTGGGATTGTTGGGTTAAGATATAATCTTCTTTCTTCTTCTTCGCATTCTCGATGACTTCTTTGATGACCGGATCTTGAATTTCTCCAGTTTTTTTGTTGGTGTGCGTATCCTCCATCAAAACGAGATAATCGGGAGGAACACCATCTCTTTGGGTCTAAAAAAAGTTAAAATATTAGTAATAAAATAATATAATAAAACGAAATTAAAAAAAAAAACTTACAAGTTGTTCTGCTCTGGTGTAATAGCTCGTTGCACCAGCGTTCTGTACAGCCATTCCTTTCCCGCCTCGTTGGCTTTTCCGGTTTTGAGAGTGAATATTGGAATTCTTTTGTGTGTCCGGCTTCGCCCAATATTCTTGCAACCCTTTATAAACATCATCATTAATCCCCTTTGGTTTCTTTCCTTTATTCCACCTTTGCTTCCATTCGTTGAGTGTTTTGGAGTAATGCTTTGCCGCAGCCTGTTTGAATTTTCTTCGAACTTCGGACGTCAAGTCTCGATGCCAATTAAACTCTTGCTACAAAATTTAAAAAATATATTAATTTCAAGATAATATATAAAAATTAAAAAAATAATTAAAAAAGTTAAAAAAAATTACCGCAAATTGCTTAAACCACGTTTCTTGCTCATCGCTCGGCATATTAGCAAATTTTTCATATGGTTTTGTGAGAAGCCCTTGCATCATCCCCAAAATAGATTTGCTAATCCCGTTTCCCGAACTCTCAAACCTACACAAAATAATAGTAGTAAGTGGATAAAAACAAAAAAACTATTATATTGTCTAAAATCTTCTCACTAACCATGTGGCGCCGTCGATTCTATCGGGATGTAGCTTTCGGAGTCTGTCTCTTCCCGGTTGAGAGACGAAATCTTCTATGGAGATCTGTGTGGGAACCCTTGAAGTTGGCGATTCCATAACCATAGACGGGGTTCGTGATTGAGAACCGCTAGCTCCATCGGGGTGTTGTGTAGATCGACTACTACGAAGGAAATCCTCGTATTGTTCGTATTATTCCTTATAACAAACCAAAAAACAAAAAATGATATAAGAACTTTTAAACATCAATTCATATACATTACACAATTTATAAAATAAAACGATTCAAAATAAAATTATTCAAAATAAAATGATTAAAAATAAAAATATTCAAAAACAGAAAATGAAAATATTTCATAAAAAAATGGGAATCAAAGATGAGACAATCAAGTCGATCAACAGTCAGATGATCAATTTGGGGAATATGACAGAGGCATCCGAAGAAAGATTATTGAATGTGAAATTTGATAACAAAAGCATTCTCGGAGATGATAGATTTCTTATGAGCGAAGGTCTTGGTCTTTACCATCAAGGCAATAACTATACGAGTTCGTCGCTTTGGGGTCATCATGAGGATGCTTTTGAGCTCAGCACACTCACCTACATGATGGATTTCATTGATGGACATTGTTATTAATGTGTGTGTGTGTTTTTTTTTTTTTGCTGCATTTATTTAATTTTACAATTATTTTCTCTTTTCTACATTATGTAATTTTGGTGGCTTAGCTAAAAAGATGATAAAACACTGGAACATCAACGATCAGATATTAATTATATAAGTTGCTGATGTTCTAGTGTTTGATTAGCTCGTTTGGTGTTTTTTTTTGTGTATATATATTTCAACTTTTTAAAAATTTTAGTTTGAGAAATTCTAAAATATTTATTTCAAATAACTTTATAAGTGCATGCATGATATATATTTTATGTGGAAGGACCTTTTTTCCATACAAGAAAGTCTAACATTTGAGGGGTTTCCTGAAAACTTTATAAGTTGAGGAGGTGAAATCCAAAGTTAGAAGTTTGAAGCCTTGAAGGATGTATTTGATTTATAATGTAGGCCACAGGATATGTACACTCAGAAATTTTGCCAAAAAAGAAAAAAAAAAAAAAGTACACTCAGAAATTAATGAGACAGCAATAATAATAAGCCAGAGTCATAAACACAGAATCTAAATTTTTGATTAGTCATATTTTAGGCAGTACGAATATAATACTATTTCTGTAATTAATACAATATGAGTAAAGCGTATGACCGGGTGGAGTGAATCTTTATTGACAAACTTTTACGAAAGTTGGGTTTTTGTGATAAATGGACGTTTTGGATCATGCGCTGTGTAACAACGGTAGAGTACAAGGTCCTACTTAATGGGCAACCCAGGGGGGCTATAGTGCCAGAGCGAGATCTACGTCAGGGAGACCCGTTATCCCCCTATCTATTTATTCTATGTACTGGAACTGTTAATAGCAAATATTCAGAAAGCGGAGCAGAACAAATTAATTACTGGAATTAGGGTGGCCAATAAGAGTCCACCAATATCCCATTTGCTATTTGCAGATGATAGCTTATTTTTTTGTAAGGCAAATAAGGCGCAATGTGGTGTTATCTTAGGGATTCTGAGACAATATGAAGAGGTATCAGGCCAACAAATTAATTTTGCAAAATCCTCGATTCAATTTGGACATAAAGTAGATGAAACAATCAAATCAGAGATCAAAGGAGCCTTAGGGATCTCAAAGATTGGAGGAATGGGATCTTATCTGGGACTCCCAGAAAGTATGGGGGGTTCCAAAACACAAATTTTTTCGTTTGTCAAGGATAGACTTCAAAGCAGAATTAATGGTTGGACGGCTAAATTTTTGTCAAAGGGGGGAAAAGAAGTTATGATTAAATCGATTGCAGCGGCACTCCCAACCTATGTTATGTCATGCTTCCGACTACCAAAATCAGTTACCTCAAAGCTTATAAGCGCGGTAGCCGATTTTTGGTGGAGCACAAGCGGGGACTCCAAAGGAATGCATTGGAAAGCTTGGGACAAGCTTTGTTCAAGCAAACAATTGGGAGGTCTTGGTTTTCGCAATGTGGACGATTTTAATACGGCACTTCTGGCAAAACAACTTTGGCGGCTTTTGGAGGCTCCAGATTCCCTTTTCGCTAAAGTCTTTAAAGGAAGGTATTATAGGAATTCCAATCCAATGGAACAAATAAAATCATACTCTCCCTCTTATGGATGGAGAAGTATTGTTTCGGCTCGCTCTCTGGTTCAAAAAGGACTTATCAAAAGAGTTGGTTCAGGTGAATCCATTTCAGTATGGACTGATCCCTGGATACCAGCTCAATCCTCGAGACCAGCCCATAGTAACGGATCCCTCATGGATCCCTCTTTACAAATTCACCACTTAATTGATCATCGGACAAGATCATGGGCAATCGATAAATTGTCAGCTAATTTCGATCCCACGGATGTGGCATTGATTTCAGCATTACCCTTAGGTCATAACTTGATTTCGGACACCATCGGTTGGCATTTTACAAAGAATGGCAAATATACGGTGAAATCAGGATATCACACGGTTCGCCTTCCAAACCCTACATTGGCTTCTTCTCCGGTTTATGGCCCTGACTGTATCCCACTACAGGCTCATGTCTGGAAGATCAAATGTCCTCCAAAAATTCAACACTTTATGTGGCAGGCACTCACTGGTTGTATTTCGGTATCAGTTAATCTCAATAAACGGGGTATTAACTGTGATGTAGTATGTGCTAGGTGTGGAACTGGAGAAGAAACGATAAATCACGTTCTTTTCGAATGTCCACCTGCACGACAAGTTTGGGCTTTATCCCAGGTTCCATCAGGACCACAATTTCCCTCGGCATCTTTGCTTACAAACATGGATTACTTATTCTGGAGGCAAGCAAAACAGGATCATAATGATTCATATCCCTGGATACTATGGTACATTTGGAAGGCTAGAAATGCCAAAATTTTCGAGAATATTGATGAGAAGCCTCCGGAGGTAGTGCGTTTGGCTAATTCGGAATCTCAGGCTTGGGAAAAGGCACAGGTGGAGGAAGAGGCTATTGTCTTGAATAGCCAAATACATCATCACACATCCCTCCCACGTTTAAACCCTTTGCGATCCTCTTTTATTGGACATCGGTGCTATGTAGATGGATCATGGAAGGAGACGGACAACTTCGCAGGTTATGGATGGTATTGTACTTCCTCTGATACAGTGGCAACAATGGGAGCGGCCAACCAACGAAGGAGTTTGTCACCCTTGCATGCAGAGATGGAGGCATTGATGTGGGCGATGAGATGCATGATCGGTGCTGGAAATCAACATGTCGCGTTTCTGACTGACTGCTCTGACCTGGTGAAGATGGTGTCTTCTCCAACAGAATGGCCGGCATTCGCAGTTTATCTAGAAGACATTGCCGCCGATAGGGAAGAATTCTCTTTTTTTCTTTATCTCATATCAAGCGAAGCGAGAATGTTCAAGCGGATAAGTTGGCACGACATGTTCGTGTCCTACCGCAATGTGTTACTTATGTAAACCACATTCCGCCCAATTGGCTTCCCTAAGCTAATCTATATATGCAGTTGACAAAAAAAAAAAAAAAACAATTAATTACCATTCACACTGCCCTTAAAAATTCTAAAAAATACTTATAGTATATGACAAGGTTGTCCCCTGAGTATAGTTTAATTAATGTTATTAATTGACATGATACAGTATAGTTTACAGATTTAAATAAAGGTTGAATTTAAATTTCACTAAGGTGTTGATTGGTTCTCCCGCTATCATCCGCCTAGCGGTTGGTAGCGGTCAGTTGCGATTGCGGTTGCTAGCGATTGACAACAATCATAAAACCCACTCTATACCGTTTCGGGCCGCTCTAAATCGCTAGACAAAAATCATAAACAAAGTCAAAAGACCATTTCATATGACATATTTAATTATTAATTATAATGCGAATGGTTTTTCGATGATCGACATGGAAACAAGAAGTTGGTGTTATTAATTGGAAATGTGAAATCGGAAAAAGGCTTCAAAGAGTTCCTACAGCTTCCAATGTAGTATGGTAGCCACATCTTTAACCTACCAAACAACATAGAAAATAAAATCAAACCGTAAATACAACCGATTTGATACACATAATAAACAAATTGTTCACAGTTAAACCGTACGTAACAGATCTATATCATTTGGGTTTCTTTTTTATTTTATTTATATATGAAGAAAGTTGGTAGAGAGGAAGAAAGAGATAACTCATCACAATCAAAGGCACGTTACAAATTACATATGGAGTAGATATATATATATATGATGATGATGGATGGTCATGATGATGATGATGGATTGGTTCATACAGAGCTAGTTTCGGAGATGCCAAATTCAAGTCCCCAAAGCTCAAAAGCACCCTTAATGAAGTCATAGTAACCTCCCTTCAAAGCAAGTGTTCCCTTCACAAGTCCTTCTCTCACAAACGGATAAGTCAGTAGGTTTGCTAGTGAAACATTCACTGCCTCCTGCATTAATTAATGCATTAATTATATTATAGTCTCATCTCATCTCATATATATTTGATTTTAGATTCAAGATATGAATGAACATGAGTATTCGTACCCTTTCACATCGGCCACATTGATCTTCAAAGGCCGAATCTCCAAGTTCTGATATAACTTTTGACTTGGCTGGCAAACAGATTTTGACCCAGTCCTCTATGAAATCACTGCAATTAACATAATTAAAAACAATCTTATTGTAATATTTTTTTTTAATTAAAAATTGATGTTAAATTTAGATAAATTGGATAGAGGTATTATACGTGGAGTTGTTTCCATCTAAGGGGAAAGACATAAGCCCCTTGATCCCACCACAGGCACTGTGTCCTATCACCACAATGTTCTCCACCTGCATTAATAATTCAATTAAAAATTAATATTACATTCACTTCTTTTTTTTGATAAAAAATATTACATTCACTTTGATAAAACATACTACTTGTCAAAATTAACACTTGTTAATTTGCAATTTTATATTGTCAACTTTCTCTCTATTCTTCTCAATTTTTTTCATCTTTTAAGTCATACATAAATACAGTATTTTCTTACGATCGTAGAACCAGTTGGGCCCATATGGTTCAGTCTTTTTAGCCAGGCCCATTTAAGTAAATGTAAAGAAGAAAAAAGAATGGTTCACCTTAAGGTGCAAGACCGCGTATTCAATGGCTGCACCAACGCCACCGTATTTGACCTACAAATTTAGCACCCCAAAAATTAAATATAGAAAGCCAATGTTACGACTTCTCAAGACAAAACTTAAACACTTCTTTGTGAGACAGAAGGTTTCAGATAGAAGAGTTTATATTCATCGAGACGGAAGTAAGTTTTAACTTATTAACCTTGTCAAAAGGAGGAACCATGTTGGCTATGTTACGGACCACGAAAGCCTCTCCTGGCTGAAAGTTTAGAACGTGTGATGGACACACACGCGAGTCTGAACAAGCAAACACCATGTACTGCACCACCATTCACACACATTTGTTAATTAATTTTTTTAAAAAATCTAATCTTTTATTTTAATCCTTTTTATTTACCTTAGGACTTTGACCTTTTGCGAGTTCACCGTACAAAGCAGGGTTGGTTCTGCAAGTTAACATATTAATATGAAATAGTTAAAATCTAGACTAATGTAATTGGTGATATGACTAAGAACAAAAGATAAAATATAAATAATTACTCGTATTTCTCCTTCTTGAAAGTGATGAATCCCTGCTTAATGTGTTCCACGGGGTCGAAAGCTTTCTTGTCGGACGAAGTACCTGTCTGAAGCTCCGCCGTGATCTGCTCCACCTTTGCCGCCGCAACCGTCTTTAGCTCTTCTTTCTCGCTGCCCATGTTTATACATATTTCATACTTAATCACAAATTAAAGATTATTAACTACTACTGAAAAACCCTGTTATTAATTTATAAAAGTGTTTTAGCCATTTCTAATCCAATAAATCTAATCATATGCTAATATATGTGATTAAAGAATATGTATTTACTTACATGAGAAGCTTCTTGAGAGCTTCAATAGCTTCTTGGTATGATTCGCTTCCCATCTCTTCGCTCTGCAAGTTGGTTGACCAGATAAAATCAGCAAATAAAAACAGTATATTACAATTGTCGGGAAAGTAATTAAGTAGAGAGCGGGTCTTGTCGTGTTTTAAATGTTGAAACTACAATCAACCTGTTCAGAATTTATTATAGGATAAAAAGGTACAATTTTTTATATGGTTTTGTTATTGAGGTGGAAGATCAGTAATGTGGTTAGTAGCCAAATCGGTAGGTTGAATGAATAAATATAGATGGCGACTTAATCACCACTATGCTCCACACGCTCTCATATGGTATATGCATGCACACACGTCTCAGTTTCATAAATCGTTTTGTTAAAGCTACTAGTAAATTCTTTTAATTTATTTTATCACGTGGATCCTACGTACGTACGTTCCAACTCCCAAATTTAAAAATGTCGGATTTTGAGTAGATATACAATAACGCATCTGATATTTCGAGGTCATTTGTTTTTAACATCATTAAATGTCGAAGCAAGTAGATTGAGGAATAAATTATCCACTTGAAGGACAAGAGTGTGAAGTTCAAATCGCTAAGAGCTTTTTTTTTTTTTTTTTCCCGATCGCTAAGAGCATTTGTAAGCTGAAAATGATCTCTTCCCCTGTGATTCACTAAGCTACTTTGAGTCTTATTAATTTGAGTAATTCTTTTCAGTATCACGCTAAATTAAAGACCGAAAGTTAAAAAAAAAACCGATATAGTTGTATATAAGAAGGAAATGAGAAACACACGTGACAGTTTCCAGGATTTGTGGACGTTTCCTAAAGTAGTTTATACATACGTACCAAAAAGATAGGATTTTGAATGGATACACGTGGAACGAAGTACTGTCCAAGAGTATGTATTTAGTAAAAGTCTTTCTATTTAACTATTTGGTTCGACCGAATAACAAAAAACAATTAACCCTTTTGAAAATTATTAAAATGAGATGGTGAAAAAGAATAATTACTCAGAAAATTTTGAAATAGTAGATTTCTTTTTTCTTATCATAAAATGGCAAATGCAGAATCTAAATAATGATTTCATCGGATCGTGTGACATTATTAAAAATCGAATTATTCCGTAATTTAGCGGGTTACTAATTAATGAGAAAAGAACTTAGAGAGTAAAACGTCAAAAGGAAGGGTATATATAACCCCTTATTATACGTAACCAACAATGTAAGTATGTAACTAATTAAGTAAGTAAAAAATAATGTAGGTTTTATAAAAGAGAGGTGAATGTAAAATGCATGTATACCCAATAAGGGGCGATGATAGGAGCAGGAGCGGCAAAAACGGGCTCGTTACGGATAAGGGTTGGAACGGAACGGGAAGACGAAGAGGAGGAGGAAGAAGACGAAGAGGAGGGGAGGCAAGCGACGGTGGAAGAAGTACGAAGAGAGAGTTTTTGGATAGAAGATTGAGAAGGAGAAAGGGAAGTGAGGAAGAAGCCGGAGAGAGGAGCGGTCGACATTTGCTAGTGAAGAGAAGTGGAGAGTGAGAGTGAAATGTACTTATAGTTTACAAGACTCTTATGGAAGCTACTACTTAAAGTGAATATATTATGGGATTGGTTGAAAGATTTGAGCGTTTAAAAGAAAGGTGTCTCATGGTCATGGTGATTGGTGAGGTTGTGGGAACGAGGATAACGAAAGCGATAGGTGCGGTGAGAATATGAAAGTTTCTTCTTTTCTTGTGGATGAGGAATATTAGCTCAAGATTTGAATTTTTTACGTGCTCTTGTTCTTTCGATTTTTAATATATATTATATTTTTAGAAAATAAAAGGTCTCAGAAAGGTTTAGAGGATAAGGTCCCTTATCATGAAAACAAGGATCAGCCTCTTTCACTTACCCGCTCAGGCTCTCATCTTAAATATTCACCACCCACTTCCGATGTTAGGACATTGTTTGTGGTGCATATGAAACAGCCATACTTCTCTAAGTCCTCCAGAGACCAGAGATTGTTATTGTATACACAATCCAGAAGATGCAAGGATTTCACATCCATCATGGACTGTTCTATCCTATGAAGCAGTATATACTGCTTCGAATGAACGAAGAAGTACAAATAAAAGAGAGAAGAAAGCTATAAGAAAGAAGCTCTCTCTCAATCTCAACACTTCTTTAAGATCTTCCATGACCATAAATGAATAATATACACAATATTAGGGAAAAGAGTTTCTATTTCCTTCAATATATGTTAGGAGAGAGAGAGAAATTGAAGAAGAAAGACAGAGACGAGCGATGCATTAGGGATGGTTTTGGGACATATATGTAAAGTGGGTAATGGCGAAACTATGTCGACATTTTTTTCATGCAAACACACAACATAATGTCAACACTCTCTTGTCACAGAGTGCGTTGAATGAGGCTCTTATTTATTCATTCTGAGTAAAAATTGAGCATAGGCAACGTTTTTCACAACCATATTAGGAGTAGTACCTTAAGGAATGGATAGAGACAGAGTAGATGTAATATTTTAACTCATGACAGTAAATATACTTCTACTTTGGGCATAGTCTTATTGGACAGACTGAGAATGCGATACACCGAGCTGCTTTTGCCAGCCTAAATCTTTCGCTCTCTGTCAACACCCTCTCGATCACCTTTATGATATTTGCATCCTGCGAAACATTGTCAAAGTTGCTTCAGGTATATGTCTTAAACCAATCAGGCAGATATAACGTGGATCACTAATCCAAGTTTTTCATTTATTGTATGAAGAAGAGACCAGTGCATAGTACAAGTAACCTTTCTTGGTTGTTGAATAGTGGGCCTGACGTTAGCAACATCACCAACTTCAATTATATTGTTTGTATTTCCTCGGTCATCCCTTTCGGTTGGTGAAGTTGCTGAATGCCTCCAATCACCGTTGATTATGTACTTGTAGTAGTATCTGACACATTGTCAACAACACTATGTTAGTATGTTAGTATGTTATATGACACAAACTCATTTCCATAAGTTTCCAAACTAAAACACCTTTGCAATCCCTCAAAAGTCGCAACCAAAATGCAGAGAAGATTATCAAACATTTTTGCTGTTGAACCTTTAAAATAAGCATCGACGGAAAAGGTGAAAGAAGCATGACTTACTTTCCCTGTGAAAGTCTAACTTCAGTTTCAAAACGTGGACCGCCCTTGTGCGTTGCTTTTATCGGTTCTTTCCAGTTTCCAGTGAAATCCCCAACCAACAATACATCCTCCCCCTGTAATAGAGCAAACCAAGGAGTAACTTAAAATACTGAGGCCAGTCCCGTTGGTTGTTCAAGCTTACAGATCACACGAGTTCCATAAAGAATTGCAGCAAAATAATAAGAGCATGCGAAGAAATAGTCACCTCATGTCCAATCCACACAAAGGTTACAGAGTGTGTTGCAGTCCCATCATGTTTGCCATCGTCCACTTTAGCAATAAGATCCCATGTTGCCCAAGCAATTGCAGGTCTGTGAAAAAATATGTAGACGTTGAATCCATCAAAAACAGAAAAAAAGTTACTATCCATTTCATGTTTGGTCTGCAGGTTGATGGTCAAGACAGATGAGATGGAAAGACCTGTCAGGTTTGCAAGCGTGCAATCCAGTAACGAAACTATACGCAGCATGAAGAGAGGTATCAGTCATCCAGTGCAGATAAGCAATCACACAAGCCGACGAACGGTCAAAACCAGTGGTACAAGTTACAAAGACGCGATGGTTCTTTTTAAGTAGCCGTAGTAAGAGCCCGACACAAAGTGGTAATTTCTTCCTCAGATCAAAGGAATCTGCATCCCTGGCACCAAAATATCAAAACTCTATTATTCTTTTTCGCACCTGATTAGAGAGCGTTACGCAAAACAAAGCATGAAAGTCCATGATGTGCCTCAAAGCGATATGACTTTGCGTACTTTATAGGATAGTTGATCATTAAGACCTCAGATTTCTGGCATGCATCATTGGCTTTTTGTGAATCAATTCCCCAGTTTTGAGCTTCAGTTCCACCTTGGAAATTCAGTATGGCCGTAATTCCCTTGAGAAGAAAAGGTTGACCAATCAAAATCATATTTTCTATCATTGCATACCATAGAAAACAAATAGCTCATTGTAAGCGATATAAAAGACTCACTGCGTCCGACAATTTTTCCACATCCTCTTCTGTTTGTATACATGAGCCAACATATATTTGCTCTGTAATCTGAAAAAAAGAAGCCAACACGAACAGAATGGTGTTGAGGGATTGAACAGAGAGAGAGAGAATATGAGCTAGACTAACTGGGAAAAGGAAATCTAATATCAGACCTTACTGTAGCGCATTCCAAGAGCATGGTTATAAGAGAGCTCTCCTTTAGAACGGTCAAGGGCTTTGATGTATTCCTCTACAGGGAAATTCCCATAACCCCATTCCCCATCTCCAGGAACTTGTTCTGAAAAGAGACAGATGAGTGGACTGATAGGTGGAGAGAGAATGTTCTTCTTGTGTGTCCCTGATTGAAAGGAATTGCTCTGTCTGGTGAAGAGTTTCCATCCCTCAGAAGTAAAGAATTTAGAGGAAAAAGCAGCATAGCCAGAGTTGCCACTGCCTTGAGATGCTCTGAGATTGGATGATACAAGATTTTTGTTCCAAGTAACAAAGGAGACACGCCCTCTGTTATAGAGCAAATCAAGGTCGGTCAAATGAAGCAGATACTGGATTGGAAATGGAGAGAATGGTCTTTCAAGAACAAGGCTAAATGATCCTGTTTTCTCTACCAGCATCTTCCTGAATAAATAAAAAAACTGGAAGAAATAAAAAAGAAAAATTCAAAAACATAACAATAGAGTGACTATACGAAGTTGCAAGGAAAAATGAAGCAGCGACTAACTCAGACCAAACTAGGTTAAAATGAATCTTTCCATGTTAACTGTAGTCACCAGCCATGTTTATTTAACAAGAATAAGAACAAGGTGTATAATTAAGTAAATCAAAAGCACAGGCGGCCTTAAGAATATCTTACTCGATATCACCACAGTCCTTGATTTCCACAAGACTACCACCGGAAGAATCACTAGCCTTCTTTAGTGTATCTCCCACCATGATGATTCTAGCCTTCTCCGCATTGCTCTACCAAAAGCAATATTAATTTTTCAAAAAAAAAAAAAAAGCTAGAAAACTCCATAGAATTGCACTCTCGGGCACATAATCGTAAATGCGTAAGAAGAGCTAAAGGAGACTTGACATGGAGAAATTGAATACCCCTTTTTTGATGGCGTGGACGAAGATCTTGCCATCTGCTGAAAGCGCGAATCGAATCCCGAGAGGCTTCTCAAGCGTAACCATATACTCATTCAAATTCATCTTGAACGGAGATGAAGACGACATCGCTACAACCCTAAGAACAAGTCTTCCTCCCTTTTCCCTCGAACCCAAGTACGCAATTCCTCTTCCGTCCAATACACGGCCATTTCTCCTCCGTAATGGCGATCCGATCGAAACTGACGGAGAAGATCGTTCGAGAGATCCGAAACCGGAGATTTGCTGAAGAAACGCCATTAGAGAGATTTCGAGAATGAGTATGGAAACTTGCAACTGTGTGAGCAGAAAACGAGGCGGCAGAGCAAGGAACTGAGGCTAAGAAACAAGTGGTCCACGTGTCTTCACGTGGGTCCCGCTTTCTCATGGCTTCTTTTTCTCAGTACGTGACACGTGTCCCAAAACAAAAAATCTAAAACCCCGTCGTGCGTCAACCAATTCAATTGGACTTCAATTTCACAAAACAAACTTACATGGGGAATAATATAAATACAAGATTTAAACAAGTACCTAGTTGCTATAAATAATTTAAAAACATAACATTTCAATTAACGACATAATCTTCGAATCCCGGCGAAAACGCCGATCAAATCTTGCCTGTAAGGCAAATAAGACGTTCTTCTGTTATCTCTTTCCCCGACTTTATATGACGCCATTTTCTCCTTCTCTTTCACGGTCCGCGAGATCGTCTTACTTGCGTCGCAGCCGTCACTATGGCTCCTTCGCATAAGATCCTTTAAACAGCACCGTTTGGGTGCGCTCGAGGACAACTCCGAGTGTTTCGATCTGAGCGGACTCCATAGACAATTTCCGGAGACACTCTCCGATATATCCTCAGCGGCGGCTTCTACGCCTTTGTCTTCCTTGTTAGTTGTTAGTAATGGTTATGAACGTCGGGAAGTGGACCAAGGTTTCTTCATGTAACGGCGACGTTTCAAACTCGAAGTCAGCGTCTTCGTCATTGACGGAGTCAACTTTAACGGCGGCGAATTCACGGGAGGCGTAGTAACTGAAGCTTGGGCTATAAGACACCGTTGAGGAAAACTCGGGCATTTTCTTGTCTCTCTCCACTAATCTTGCCTTGTTTTCCATCTGTTTAACAAATCGTGTCTCTGTAACTTTCTGTGTCTTGCGTGTGTGTCAGTGTGTGTGCAACTGTGCATATTTCATATATATACATGTGATGTGAGAGTGGTTTAGTTTAGTTTACTTGTTCGTCAATATTAGATTAAGTGATGGATTGTATTGAGAGAGGAAATAATAGTCGAACTATAGGAACTGGAAAAGAAGTTTACGTTGAGATCTATATCGTGAATTGAAAAAGTATTTGACTAAACCAACTTATTTGGTTTCTTCTATGGTTTCAGATCATTTTCTTGTGTTAACATCTTCTATGCGTTCTGTTTCCGATTAGTCAACTTTTTTCATACAAGTTTAAATTTAAAAAGAAATTTCATTATGTATTCCGTGGAACGCGTATATATATACCACACATATAATATAGATATATTAATCTCACACATATCAAGCCGCTAATTTGACAAAGATCGGCTACTTGCATTTATATATCGTCCGTGATTATTAATTGATTATACAGTATTTGGGATTTTCCAAATGCGGTCACAACACGAAGAGCTCACGCCGTTGACTTTTTAGTCAAACACAGAAGGAGAACGTATAGGAGATCGATCGTTACGTGGCTCCGTCCAAAGGAAGAAGATCATGTTACTGCGGTCAGTGACGACGTAGACGCAAACGCATATTGCGACTCTTGTTGTAAAGGCAAAAGAAGACCGTTGGGTTAGGCGTGTGACTGACATAGTGACAGTTGGACGGTGAAAACTTTCTTATCAGAAGAAATAAAGAGCATCTCAGTTGCTAACGTGGCCGCCATTGAATCCGACGCACGTGCATGGCTCAAGCAAAGTGCTTATAAAGGCAGCAAACATAAGAGAAAAAAGGCGTCAACGACGCTGATCATTAGATTTTGAAAACCACGACAAAACATATACAATTAATATCCTAAACTTTAATTTAGTATACGTAAAGTTAACCGCAAGTACTAAAATCCATATTAAATTTTAGAACTCCAAAATACTCTAATTAATTCCGTTGACATATGGTTATTCTACTTGAAAAAACATTCAAGTGGCTCGCTCACAAATTCAGCTTTTCCTGTGAGACTAATTAATTCAAGGTAAATTTATCATCGAAACAATGTAAGCATATAAGATACTGAACCACGGATTTCAATAGAAGGTAAATTTCATCCGAAATTTTGGAGTGTCATGAATACTAGTATAAACGGTAAGTTGTTCTAAATAAGGTGTTTTAGTTCGTTTCTCAAGAAAAATGTGAAAAAAAAAAAAAGGAAAAAAGGAAAATATGAATTGCATAGGAATGCACATGAGGGGCCGAGTTCCCATAAGTTGATTCTCTCTGTCTTCGGGACTCATCAAACACAAAGTTCCGATATTTCCTGTAAACCCGTTTCCAACTAAATACACTATTGGGTAATTTGTAGGAGTATTGTTTTATATATTACCTAGCCATTACTCACTTGAGGAATTTTATCCGAATTATTAAAGAAAATGTAACTATAAATTTCATAAAATTACAACTTTTAGTTATAGTAAAAAAATGCAAATAACCTTTTTCAATTAATTATTCAGGTAAGAAATAATATTATATTAAATAATATTATACTTCTATGTTCATATGTGTAGAATATTGATGCTTTAAAAGGGCTTTTGTAGCTGCGAAAATGGATTAAAATAATATTTTTTTTGTTAAAGAAATGGATTAAAATATTCATGCAAGACCCTTACACATATGAGTCTGTATACTCATTAGACCAAGAGAGAGAGAGAGATAGATGATTTTCAAAAGATAAACATAGAAAAAGAGAAGCTCTAATTAAATCCAAGATATAATATAATGTGTATTTATACATCAGATCACATCTACCTGCTGCTTCTGCTTCTTCTTCTTCGAATTGCGTTGGATAATATGAACTTCTTCTTCTTCTTCTCTTTATCGTCTCAAACTCATTAGATCAAAAATTTAAAACAAATTTTTTTTTACTATAGACCACAATAACACATCTGGGTTTTTGTTGTTGTTGATGTCTGCATACAGAGAAGGGTTTCAAACAGGATCTCTGGCTTTTGAGTAGGTTAATTACTCGATAAGAACCGAAGGTATGTAACCATTTGATCATTCTCCCGTTGATGTCTCGTTTAATTCCCTTTTCATGTTTAAAACGTATCCTCTATGGTGTTCATTGATTGAACTCACCTTTCTTTGTGCAAACGATTGATTGAAATCTCATATGAAGGCATTTTTATAGGTAATGGCTGAAAAATATTGTGACTATATAAATACATTTTATATTGTCCGTTAAATATGCATTTCAATTTATTAAATAAATAAATATATTAACAAACTAAACAAATATTGCACGTTGTTGACAAAAAAGATTTTTTTTTTTTTTGTTATAAATTGGCAATATAAATTTTATAAGATTTGATTTATAAACCTAGTTAAACACAGTGTTTCTTGTGTGAAAGAGCATAATATATATATGTATGTAGCTATGCATAAATGTCTCACCATAAATCAAAATGTGTGTTTTTTCTTTAAATAGACTACACTGCACTATGCAGTATCTTAAGTTTGTCCGGTATATGTAGTTGTTATGTTGATTTTTGCATCAAGTTCTCCTTCGACAAAACAAAATGATGGAAAGAAAATGACAATCTATTTATATACGATTACAAACTGTATTCGGTTCGTACATATATGTCAGTCTTATCAATTCTACAACGCCTGTGAAATTTTGAATTTTGACTCGCTTTAATTTTGTACTTTTTACCTTATACAAGTGAAAAAGGGACAATGGTACTTTATCCTTTAACTTTATTTTTTGGTAACATATCGAAAGATAAAAAGCGTATGTATTTTCTAAAAAAATTGTTTTTCTGATAAATGCTGTCACAAAAATCATTACAAATCCAATCGTTTAAATTTTAAAAATCCTAGGGAGATCCTACTAGATGATTATTATTAATTATTATAGACCTTGTTTTTTTGGCACATTAATAACAATACCATTAATACTTTAATTTTTAAATAATAATATTTGTCTTTGTTTTGTATTGTATTTTCTTGTAGCTTTGTAATGGGCCACGTAATTGGGCCATGCTAGGACCCGGCAACCCATGTGAGATATGATCTCTCGCACTTATAATCCACGTTATCTCACTGATACTCCCTCTGTTCCAATATATAGGTTGTTTTAGTTAAAAGCGCGCATATTAAGAAATCATAAATGTATATCATTTTTAATATAAAAGTATTATTTAATAATTTATTAAAATTATTTTAACCAATCACAAAAGATACTGCAAACAATAAATGATCATAACATAATAAATAAGAATAAATTTGGCATAGAAACTTGCAAAAAAACAAATAAAATGGAACAAAAAAATACTCTTAAAACAACTTATATAATGGAACAGAGGGAAGTATAAAATTATTTTTAACAATAAAACTGTCCTTTTATTTATTGCGAGTATAGGGATATTAAAATCAATAGGGACTATATAATAAAAAGATACCGTACCATAAGATTCTTACCATAAAAACCAAATATAAAGTAATTTATTATTACTCATCCCCAGATTAACGCCTTACTCTATTTTTTTTCCCTCCACTAAAAAAGCATTATTTTCCCTAGCCAACAAAAAGCTTCAGATTCATCTTCCACGCGCTCGTTCAACTCCTTCCATTTGAAACCTAACCAGACCAGTCAACAAATGGACCAAACCAATATCAGTTTAAAACTAACTCGATATTAAACAGAATTGTACCGTTGAAATGTAATCTTTACCTCAACCGGTAAAAAAAAGACAGATAAATCTTTGCTAATCTCTAGTCTAGTTGAAGGGAGTGGTTAATACGCGCCAAAGGGGGAGCGTAAGTGAGGTTTGAATGCACCTGAAACTGTCTGGTCAATAAGTTAAAGTGCATGGGAAAAATCCTTGTTGCTGTTTCCTATATCTCTCTTTTTTTACTTCAAGTATCAAAAATATATACTTATATACACTCATATATGGACAAAAACCTGTATATGTGAATGCGTATGGCCACATATGAGTATCATGTATATATATACACGTTAGTAAGCTTTAATTTTTTCTCTTTTTTTTGGCAGGTTTGTAAATTTAAAATGGAGGAAAACCAAAAGGCGCATCGAGTTTCACGTAAAGACCAGAGTGGGTTCCACTGGAGTCAAGGAGCCGATGAAGAGCCGAGAGCCAGATCATGCTCCGGGAAAAGGTGCCGGTCGTGGGCGGCGGCGGCGATCGCTGACTGCGTAGCGCTCTGCTGTTGTCCATGCGCCGTCGTGAACCTCCTCACCCTCGCCTTTGTGAAGGTCCCCTGGATGATCGGCCGGAAATGTATCGGGCGTGGTGGCCGGAGTAAGAAGCGGAGGAAGAAAATCAACCTCGAGGAACATTTTCATCATCACGACCAGCGCCGGAGGTCGGGCGAGATGGTGAGTGGTGGATGTTGCGGTGGCAGAGAAGGAGATGGAGAGTTGGATGACCACCGGTTTGTGGTGGAAAGAGATGGGAGTTTGACTAAGGAAGAGAAAACGGCGTCGTTAAGAGGAGATGAAGAGACGAGAATAAGTGCGAGAGTTGAAGCTGAGAGAGTTTGGTTGGAGTTGTATCAGATTGGGCATCTTGGCTTTGGTAGAGTCTCCTTCACTGGAATTCATCATCAGTGATTATATATACTTTTCATATATATGATTATTATTATTAGGCCTATAATTTCCAAAACAAAATACTATATACAACTACTACTTGTTTTGTGAAATTCTGTAGTGCAGCAAATAAAATTCCACAATCTAATACCAACTCATAATAAGCTATTTTAAATTAAGAAAACAAAAGAAAATGTAGATATGGGCTAATTCATTTTGGGCCCTTATTGTAGGGCTTTGCACTTTATTATTTATGTATTAGAAGAACGTGTAGGCGTAGCTGTCCGGTAACAGAAAAGCCTGCGCATTTTAGCATATGCTGATGACATTACAGAGCTAAAGTGCGCTTGTACACGTCGTGCGCGCAAAGAGTAGTCTTTCACATGAGATATATCTGACGAGGTCGTTCGTCTTTTAATCATCAGAGATTTTGAGAAGAGACGACGATTTTGGTGAATCATTGAGAAAATGGGGAGCGAGCCGACTAAAGTGATGGTGGCCGTGAACGGTTCGACGATCAAAGACTACCCTCACCCTTCGATTAGTAGCAAAAGAGCTTTCGAATGGACTCTCGAGAAGATCGTCCGATCTAACACTTCCGATTTCAAGATTCTCTTGCTCCATGTACAAGTCGTCGACGAAGACGGTTCTTCTCTCGCCTCAATTCCTTTAATTTATCCTTGAATGCTGTATGCATCTCTCTGGGAAAGCATGATCGTAGATTTGAACGATCATGTCGGTTAGTTTGGTTTGAGGGATCTTACAATTTAATGTTAGCTCGTAATGGTCAATTAGAACAATCTTGAGAATTCTTGATCGTGTGCTGAGAATATATGTTTATTAGAGGAGATGGTTCTTCGACGCTACTTGTTGATTGTGATTTTGCTAAGTTTCTCTTGTTTTGTTTGTGAATGGCAAAGCAGGTTTTGATGACGTAGACAGCATTTATGCTTCCCCTGAAGATTTCAGAGAGATGAGAAAGTCTAACAAGGCAAAAGGTCTTCACCTTCTCGAGTTTTTCGTTAAAAAATGTCATGAGATTGGGGTATATATAACACACTCTTTTTTAGCTCATCAACTTATCCCTCCTCTGTCTATGTAACTTGTTCCTTTTTGTGATGTTCGTGATCAAATGCTACTTGTAGGTTGTTTGCGAGGCCTGGGTTAAGAAAGGTGATCCCAAGGATGTTATATGCCAAGAAGTGAGCCGAGTCCGACCAGATTTTCTTGTCGTGGGAAGTCGCGGTCTTGGCCGGTTTCAAAAGTGCGTAAATATACTCACACTCCTGCACCACTTATTGCTTTATACCCTTGTATTTAGACTGAATGATGAAATACCATATCCGACTTTAACTGCTATAAAGGATTACAGCTAGATAGATTCTAGCTTTGAAACAAGTTTTGAGTTTTAATAGACTAGTAGATTAGTTCTAGACTCGACAGGAACAGAGCCCAACAAGAAACTTGTCATTCTAAGTTATACAAGCATTGAGCCAGGCATAGCTTGAAATCATAGACTCTTAAGTTACTACTACTACTGCTAGTGCTTTTGTTTGAAAACATGATGTGTTTGCTCCTCTTCCCTCTACGTACTGCATTGCAGGGTCTTTGTGGGGACTGTGGGCGCGTTCTGCGTGAAACATGCGGAGTGTCCAGTTTTGACGATCAAACGCAATGCCGATGAAACTCCCAGTGATGCAGCTGATGACTAAACAACAACAACATCCCTTCTTTGAACTATACAGAGTGCTTTCCCTGTTTACAACATCCAAACTCAAAACCCTCTAATCTCTCTATATATATTTATCTATCTATCTATCTATCTATGTGTGCAGTCTCCTACGTTTTGGAATTGGTTTTAATTACACTGAACCAACTGCTATATATTTGCTTTCTATTAAATTTTTCATATTTACTGAAAAAATCCAAACATCAAAAACAACTCGAATTTGATTCAAAAAAGTGTAATATATATTCTTTAACGGACACAAGTAACTCATACACCCCCTCAATACAGTATGTTTAAATTTTTTTTTTATAAATATATGTTTTAAAGATTTAATGACTACAACATGCACGTTATTATATGTAAATTAAATGCAACAACATTTCAGAAATAGAACAGCAAAGAACGTACCATACAAAAAAAAATCAGCTCGGGCATATAAATGTAGGACTATATATCTTAAATCACATGGTGGTCACCATTGAGCAAGTGGACGGGCCACAGATCTTCAACATTCCAGTAATTCTCGTTTGACTGTTCCACCACATTAAACGAAGTCGTCGTCTGAGAGAAGCTCTCAGCCATGTCGATGGCTTTGCCGGAGCTGCCTTGGTCCGTTGTCGTCATCCCCGAGCTCTGTGAGTTTCCCGAACAGTGATGATTCATCATCTTCTCCGACGACACTTTCATGTGTCTCTGAATCTTTGTCCTCCAGAAGTTCTTTATCTCGTTGTCCGTTCTTCCCGGAAGATGCTTCGCAATCTTCGACCACCTAACGTTATATTTTTTAGCACCATAAATTAGTTTTCTGATTCATATTACGTGTACCGTGTACGCACGCATGTACATGTACTCATCATGAAACTATATAAGACCTGTTTCCAAGCTTAGCATGAAGCTGAATAATCAAAAGTTGTTCTTCTGCGGTTATGTTCCCTCGTCGCACATCTGGTCGGAGATAGTTCAGCCACCGGAGCCGACAACTTTTTCCGGTACGTTTTAGACCTTATAATATGAAAAAATTAAACAAATGATATAATTAATATCATCAAAAACATACTTAATACATAACATAACACGTGAGTGTGTATAATATGTATTACCAGAGGCTTTAGCGACGGAGTTCCAAAGACCTTCACCATGATTTAGGATGTAATTGAAGAGGATAAAGTCTTCCTCCATAGTCCATGGCCCTTTCCTCACTGTTCCTTCTTCTTCTTTCTGTGATGTTGTTGTCGCTTTCCCTCTCCCTTTCTTCTTCATCGCCTCCATCTTCTTCTTTCTTTCTATCTTTTGTATATGTTGATCTCTCTTTGTGTATATTTGTCTATGCAATCAAGAGAGAGAACAGAGAAGAGAGAGAGAGATACTCGAGGCGGGAAGATGATCACCAACTGTTTACTTTTATAGGGTTGTGACTTATGACCATACTCCAATTGGTAATACAAAGCAGAGTTTTTCAGTGATACGTAACTATGTATATATACAAAATCAATGAAATTATGCAATATTTGATTACAAAATTATAACTTATAACTTGCCAAGAAAAAACTAAATAATAAATTGATAATTAAAGAAAACTTAGCGTGATTAGTTCACGTCCACACATATTGTAAACAGTGAGAAGGAAGAAAGTACAATATATTAAATCAAAGCAAAGCAAAGCTTGACAGAAACATTGCACAGAGTTTATGTAAATAACGACCACTTCCTAACCCTCTTTCACTAATATTTACTATCCAATATTTATTTAGTAAACAAAACCATTGATGTATTGGTGTTTTTATACTTTCTATATTTACCACATCTAAATTACACTTTCACAAATGTATTCTATTTGGTCAACGCAGTTTTTTTGTTGTTGTGTATGATTTCGATTTTACATTTTAATTATACTAAGAAAATCTAAATAGTAGAGAGAGAAAATAAAATGAAAGTTGTAATAGCGTTTGCCTTTGGGCAATTAATTAATTGAGAAGGTTTGGTGTAATTCATATGCCAAATTTAGTAAGTGAGGTTTTGTGGCTGAAAATTTAAATGATGTGTCAGCTTACAATTCAATTATTGTATGAGTATATAAATAACTAGTAATTTAACCAAATAATTTGCGTGTATTTTCCCAGATAAATATTGAACACAATAAAAGTGTTCCGAAGTTTGTTTATTTAAAACTAAATAGTAGTCGTTTTAATATGTAATTCGTAAGAAAAAATCCTTGAACTATCACTCCATATATATTCGTAAGATAGTATTAGTTGTTGTTTTGGTTGATGATTATTTTGTTCAGGATAAAAGGGTTATCTCCTAATGACCAATGAGAAATTAATTGATAGTGGAAAATAAACCATGTGTGAACATGTAGGGAGCTTTGATTTTAGATCTTAGGAGTTCATGATTCGTTTAGTTGTAAAAGGAAAATTAATTTGTAACCACAAAAAACTAGAGTCGATTTGGAGATTAATAGGCTGTCATCAATTATATTATCATCAAAGTACACAAGACATACACTTTCCTCTATGCCATAGACTCACCAAACTTCTTTTTCCAAAGTCTTTTTTTTTTTGAAAAAAAATATAATTAGAGTTATAAAATTTCATTTTTTTAAAAAAATACACAATTTTACAGACAACAATGTCTAATCTAGATTTCGTTTTAGCTTATTCGGATTTTCAGCTTATGAATAATAGTATCAAAAATAAAATGTAAATGAATATGTATAGGTTGGCATGGTTACGGTTTAAATTTGCTTCTTATTTAAATATATCTTCAAAGGAATTTATATTTGAGAAATACCCCAAAATAAGTTTCGTGGACAAACGTAACACACCAGATTCAATATTCCTCAAATACCATTATTTTCAGGATACAAAGACTCAATTACCTTTAACTTTAAACACTAAATAATAGAATCGAAATCTAACAGGATTTGGTTCAACCTCAACATTTGATTTTATTTTTGTTCATGTAATTGATCAAGGGTTCATTAGTGTTTCTATATGAGCACTTATTGAGTTCGATTCCGGAGATGGCATAGCATTTTCTACAACCCTCAATATCTTGGTTTCATCTGGTGCTGATGCACAGGTGTGTTATGCATCGTCATGTTGTTGTCCTGTACTAATATACCTCAACTTAAGGGAAAAATGCTTGATTGTCTTGTGAGATCATCTCTCTATATCCATGTATATAAACACTTAAAAATTGAAATGCAAGATCATACAACATACCTGAACTCTTAATAATTGCTCTGAATTTTGTATTGAAATTGGTAACTATATATGGTAGTGTGGGTCTCAATGTCGTATTGGTTTGGGTCTCTCAACACAAGCTGGGCCAAAGCTGGGCCAAAGCTGGGCCATGAAGAAATCGAAGCCCAAGATGATGAATTGATGTTTCCTATTTTTGGTCATGAACGAGAAAGGCAAATTCAAGAGGAATAGGAAGTTCTCCTGTTTCAATTTGGAATTGGAGGTCTTACACGTTCTTATAAATAGAGAGGCAAGGCTTCACAATTCATCATCACCAACAACAAAGAAGCAAGAGAGAGACATAGCTTAGAGAGAGAGTTTTCGGTAAAGAGAGCTTGAGAGAGTTATTGTCTTGGGGCTTCGGATTTACATAAGTTTCTGGTTTTACTTCTTCTTCTTCTCTAGGGTTAGCCTTCTTCTTCTTAAGGTACCTGTAAGGGAGAAACACAAAAGGGTTAGAGAGAGAGAGAGAAGATTGTATTGAAACTTATACTTGTGCTCTTTAGTGGATTACAAGGTTCCGTCCTTGTCGAGACGTACTCTCTGGTTTGGAGAGGAACTCGTTAAAGATCTTGTGTTATTTAGTTCTTAATTCCGCAAAGCTCAAACCTAAAGAACTAAGGCTAATCGGATTAAAACCTCACAAGTGGTATCAGAGCGCTCAGGTTAAGCAGGAAGGGATCGAGTATCAGGTTCTGCGAGTGTTCACGCTAAAGACTATCAAGTAAGGAAAAGAATCTTGAACAAACACCATGGGAACTAATGAGCAGAAGATCAAAGTTCCAAAGCTTGAAGTCCCAAAGTTTGACGGTAAAGGAGACTTTGGGCTATGGAAGTTCAAGGTTCGGTGCCAGCTGGAGTTACTAGGATTAGAGCACACCATCAAGGAGAAAGAAGCTGTTCCCACCTTGGTACAGACCAGCACCTCAACAGATCCTACAGACAGTGGCAAAGGACCAGCGGAGGTAAAGACTGAGGGAGGAACAGTTGTATTTGATGCAGCTAAAGACAAAACAGCAAGGACTCTAATTTGCATGAGTTTGGGAGACGTGCCACTGCGCAAAGTCATGCAAGAACTCACAGCACTAGGCGTTTGGCAGGCCTTAGAAAGGGATTACCAATCAAAATCCCTACCTAACCGCATCTATTTGAAGCAGAGATTCTCATGTTTCAAATTTGAAGACAACAAAAGCATAGAGGAAAATTTGGATGTTTTCCTTAAGCTAGTTGATGACTTGGCAAGTGTAGGAGTCAGCATCTCTAATGAAGATCAGGCAATTCAGATTCTGTCAGCTCTACAAGAGCCATACGAATCTCTAAGAGATACTCTAAGGTATGGAGCCGGCAAAACACAATCCTTGACCATTGATGATGTAACAAGTGCTGCTTACTCTAAGGAAGTTGAGTTAAAGCAGAAGGTTAAATCAAAACCAAACTCAGAAGGACTGATTGTGAGCAGAGGAAGATCTGAGACAAAGAGCAATGGTCAAGAAGGCAACAGGTCAAAGAGTAAGGGTAAGAGATCAAAGTCAAGACAGAAGAATCAGCCAAAGGCTAGAGAATGTTGGGTATGCGGTAGGGAAGGTCACTTCAAGGCAGATTGTCCTGAAAGGAAATCTGCAAATTCTGCAAATGTTGCTAAAGAAGAGGAGCACCCTATGATCCTAACAGCAAGCTTACAAAACTCAAAAGATGAGTGGGTTCTAGACTCTGGTTGTACATTCCACATTACACCAGATAAAGATGCTTTATTTGATCTCAAAGAGATTGATGGAGGAAAGGTCTTAATGGGAAACGACACTCACAGTGAAGTTAAAGGAATAGGCAAGCTGAAGATACTAACCCCGGAAGGTACAATTGTAACCCTTACAGAGGTCAGATACATGCCTACGATGGGCAGAAATCTTATCTCATACGGACAGCTAGAAAAGAATGGTTGTAACTATGTTGGTGAAGACTTTACAATCACTTTTTTCAAGAAAGGCAAGAAGGTGTTTACAGGAAAGTATCAAGATGGATTATACTATTTGCAGGGAACAGTACTAAAAGGAGAAGCATCTGTGGCTAGAGCTCAAGTCAATCTAACCAACAGATGGCATTCTAGGCTAGGACACATGAGTCTAAAGAACATGCACATTCTGGTCAAAGAAGGATACTTAGACTCCAAAGAAGTTCATACATTGGATTTCTGTGAAGAATGTGTTCTAAGGAAATCTCACAAACAAAGTTTTCCGGAAGCTAAACATACAACAAAGGACATCCTGGAATATGTACACAGTGATTTGTGGGGGTCAGTCTCTAACGAATCTAGCTTGTCTGGTTGCAAATACTTCTTAACGTTCATTGATGATTATTCAAAGAAGGTCTGGATCAGATTTCTAAGAAGTAAAGATGAGGTGTTTGATAATTTCTCTGAGTGGAAAAAACTTGTAGAAAATCAAACAAACAAGAAGATCAAGTGTCTAAGAACTGACAATGGTCTAGAGTTCTGCAACCAACAGATGGATAAACTATGCAAAGATTCAGGGATTAAGAGACATAGAACCTGCACCTATACTCCGCAGCAGAATGGAGTATCGGAAAGGATGAACAGAACAATAGCTGATAAGATAAGGTGTATGTTAGCAGAAACAGGGTTGGAGAAGAAGTTTTGGGCTGAAGCTGCAGCAACAGCTGTCTACCTAATAAACAGGTCTCCTAATGCATCCCTAAAATTCAAGATTCCAGAAGAAGTGTGGTCAGGATCAAAGGTGGATTTCAGTCATCTCAGACGGTTTGGATGTGTGGCATATGTACACATTCAACAGGACAAGATCAGTCCTAGAGCTGTTAAGGGAATCTTCATGGGATACCCTATTGGTACAAAAGGTTATAGGGTATGGTTACCAGAAGATGGGAAGTGTACAATCAGCAGGAATGTAGTCTTTGATGAAGATAATTTGTACAAGGAAAAAGAGAAGAAATCTGAGAAACCACCTAAAAAGAAAAAGGTCACATTCAGCTTAGACCTTATCCGTGGACCAAACACAGATGATTCAGTTCAAAACTCTACTGGTCAAGGTGGAGTTGACTCGGATAATGGGAGCTCTAATGGTCAAGATGGAGCTGGTTCAGAAGACGCAGAATCCGCTGGTCAAGGTGGAGCTACTTCAGAAGAAACAGAGTCAGGAACAGAGACTAATGCAGAAACTGAATCAGAGGAACAACAGGAATCGGATCCTGAACAGGAAAACCAGGAGGAACAATATGCGTCTCTTGATGACTACATGCTGGCAAGAGACAGAGAAAGAAGACAAATAAAACCACCTGACAGATTTGATGGATCTCACTACGTGGCTTATGCACTAGCTTGTGCAGAAGATCTAGAACTAGATGAGCCAAGATCAGTGGGAGAAGCTAGGAGAAGCAAATACTGGAAGGAGTGGGAACAGGCTATGATTGAAGAGATGAAGTCTCTGGACAAGAATGAGACATGGGAACTTGTCTCTAAACCAAACAAGCAGAAATTAGTAGGATGTAAATGGATTTTCAAGCTTAAGGAAGGAATTCCTGGAGTTGAAAAAGCACGATACAAGGCCAGACTTGTAGCTAAAGGATTTACACAAGTTGAGGGAATTGATTACAATGAAATCTTTTCTCCTGTAGTCAAACATGTTTCCATTCGGATCATGTTGTCTGTTGTGGTCAATTTTGATCTGGAATTAGAACAACTAGACGTGAAGACTGCTTTTCTGCATGGAACATTGGATGAAACCATCTACATGAATCAGCCTGAAGGATTCATAGAAAAAGGAAAAGAAGACAAAGTTTGTCTACTCAAGAAGTCACTCTATGGATTGAAACAATCTCCTAGACAGTGGAATCACAAGTTTGACAACTTCATGAAGTCACAAGGATTCCACAGATGTGTCGATGATCCGTGTGTTTATCACAAAGGATCAACAATTGATGATAAAGTGTTTCTATTACTCTATGTGGATGATATGTTAGTAGCAGCAAAAGACTTGGAAAAGATTAAAATCTTGAAGAAAAGTCTAAAGAAGGAGTTTGAGATGAAGGATCTAGGGCCAGCAACTAGAATCCTAGGCATGGATATCATCAGGGATAGAAAGAAAGGGGTTCTGAAACTGTCACAAGAAAGGTATCTTAAACAAGTTTTAAGATCATTCAATATGGATGAATGTAAGCCGGTTGTGTCACCTGTTAACTCAGCAATGAAGCTCAGAAGCTTAACACAAGAAGAGTTAATCAGAGAGACACCACTAATGAGCGAAGTACCCTATGCAAGTGCAGTAGGGAGCCTGATGTACGCTATGATCGGTTCAAGACCGGATCTAGCTTATGCCATCTGCTTGGTCAGCAGGTTTATGGCAAAACCAGGCAGAAGTCATTGGGATGCGGTTAAATGGATCCTAAGGTATCTAAAAGGAGCAACAGAAGTGTGTCTTACATTTACAAAGTCAGATCACATGAATATTGAAGGGTTTTGTGATTCAGATTATGGAGCTGATCTTGACAAGAGCAGATCAGTGTCAGGATATGTTTTCCAGGTTGGTGGGAACACAGTGAGTTGGAGAGCCAGTCTTCAGCCTGTGGTAGCTCTTTCAACCACAGAAGCTGAGTACATGGCACTCACTGAAGCAGCTAAGGAGGGTATTTGGTTGCAGAAGATGTGTGAGGAATTAGGTTTCCTTGAGAAGAGTTTTAAGCTTAATTGTGACTCTCAGAGTGCAATTCACTTAGCTAAGAACTCGGTATATCATGACAGAACAAAGCACATTGCAAGAAAGTTTCACTTTATCCGGGACTTAGTGAATGATGGTTCAGTCAACCTAACCAAAATCCACACTACTCTAAATCCAGCTGATATGTTAACAAAGGGATTACCTGGAAAAGCGTTCGAGAATTGCCTCGTAACGCTCAAAGTCATCTCCTGATTTGAGCAAGGCGTACTCCGAGATCTCTCTGTTGGTTGGATCATCTCGGAGGAAAAGGATGAGAAGTTTTTTGTTAGGACAAACAATTGCAGTCTCAGAGGAAATCAACAAGGACAGATTACAGGTGGTAAAATCTGAAATCGAAGGAAGGTTTGAGAAAAGGAGGTTTTCTTACTTAGGATGACCTCCGGTTTCACACAAGGCATCGAACTCCTTGCGTTCTTCTTCACCTGCAAAGTCAAGAAAGAACATTGTCAAGTTCGGGTTGAAACTCAGGAAGAGGAGAAAAACAGAGAAGCTTCAAGATTGAGGTTCGCTTTCGTTTTTCAGGTACCAATTCCTTGAGTCACGGCGGCATTGCTCAAGACGGCCTCGAGGATTTCAGGCGGAAGTGACGAGGAGCTGCCGGAAGCATCCATTGAAGACGGCGACGAGAGTAGAGCTTCAAGTCTCGGTAAGATTGAAAGGAGCAAGCTTTTCGATTGGAGGAAGTGAAGCTGAACCAAAACGACAAGGTGGAGATTTGTGGGTCTCAATGTCGTATTGGTTTGGGTCTCTCAACACAAGCTGGGCCAAAGCTGGGCCAAAGCTGGGCCATGAAGAAATCGAAGCCCAAGATGATGAATTGATGTTTCCTATTTTTGGTCATGAACGAGAAAGGCAAATTCAAGAGGAATAGGAAGTTCTCCTGTTTCAATTTGGAATTGGAGGTCTTACACGTTCTTATAAATAGAGAGGCAAGGCTTCACAATTCATCATCACCAACAACAAAGAAGCAAGAGAGAGACATAGCTTAGAGAGAGAGTTTTCGGTAAAGAGAGCTTGAGAGAGTTATTGTCTTGGGGCTTCGGATTTACATAAGTTTCTGGTTTTACTTCTTCTTCTTCTCTAGGGTTAGCCTTCTTCTTCTTAAGGTACCTGTAAGGGAGAAACACAAAAGGGTTAGAGAGAGAGAGAGAAGATTGTATTGAAACTTATACTTGTGCTCTTTAGTGGATTACAAGGTTCCGTCCTTGTCGAGACGTACTCTCTGGTTTGGAGAGGAACTCGTTAAATATCTTGTGTTATTTAGTTCTTAATTCCGCAAAGCTCAAACCTAAAGAACTAAGGCTAATCGGATTAAAACCTCACAGGTAGGAAAGAAAAGTTTGTATAACTATCTGCATGCAAGTCTCAGAGTGAATAAGCAACAAGACTAATACTAATGAGTAAATAAATCGGCAAGAAATTGAAACTATACAACCATATATTGATACTGACATGAACAACATGAATCGATCACCGGTCATGGCTCGGGTAAGAAGATCCCATCACCATCATACTGCAAAATCCCTGACCGGTTCATCGGTTTGCATCTTTCACCCATTAGTATCCTCTTCTTGCACAGCTCATCTTCTCCAAGATCCTCATTTAAGCTTCTTTTTCTCCTTTTTATCGTCTTCAATCTTTGCCCTAAGATGAGTATCTTCAGTCGAACTCTTGCGCTTTCCCAAAAACTCTCCTTCTTCTTCTGAAGTAGGTTTTGCTTGGATTTAGCTTTAGCAACAAACAAGGTCTCATCAGCTTCAGTAATCTCTTCTGATGAGTCACCTGCAAGTGTTTTTTTGCGGCTGAAGACACCGGAAATCACACAAGTCATCTTCTTAACCGGAAAAACCATCCTCGTTCTGATGAAATGTCTCTTCCATTTCTCTTCTTTCGTCTTCTTCTTTTGATCTGTATTCGTCTCCTTCTTCTTCCTGGTTTTTTGTGATGTTTTAAGTAGTTTGATCTTGATCATCTCTTGATCCATGGACACAGGCACGATCCTTGGCGAAAAAAAACGGCAAGATGATTTCAAGGTTTGGAGAGTTGTTCGATGATGAATAAACTAATAAATCAATAATGATGGCGAGTTGTGAAGAGGGTTGTGTTTTGAGTAAAAATCGGAGTGATTTCAGAAACGTGGGTGGACTGGACTACACTTCTCCTAGTGCTAGTGGTAAGTTGTTAGTTGGTTTTGAGGCTTAGCTCTAATAGGCTCGTTAATCTATGAAATAATAAACACCACATTCCGCTTGGTGATTCCATCATCCAATGTGTGATATGAAGTCCATAGCATTCTTATTCACGATTAGACAGGCAATAAATAATCAAAGTTATTTCCTATTCCATAAAACATTCTTACCAAACTCTGAGCTTCATAATAATAATAAATAGATGATACAAACTATATCAATTGTAGTTTTGAAACGTAAAGTAAACATCCAATGGGAGTGAGTGTCGTGGTCTTGTTTTTTTTTTTCAAGTTGTTCACCGGCCAAAAAAATATATAATGTCAGAGTAAGTAATAAGGGATATCCCCAATAACACAATCTTCGTCACTTGGCTTTTATTAAGCTTGTTTCTCTCCTTCACCTGTGTTTCATCATCATCGTCTCATGGAAGCTGCGAGGAGGAGATCCCGTGGAAGATGGTGGTGGAGCTCTGTTAAATCTCTCAGGGCTACGGCTCCTTTCACGATCTCTTCCCCATCCATTGCTGCTTCTGCTTCCCATCCAAAATTTATACAAAATCTCAACTCACAATCATATTTTCTATAGCATACATTTTAAAACAAGTATGTCTTTATGTTTACCTGTCACGCGAACCAAAGCCACCTCTGCCACCATAACCAGAGTCGCCACCACGACCACGGCCTCCTGAAGGAGGACCCCAGCGACTGAATTTGTTCATTCCACCACCGCCGCGTGTAGCCATTTCGCGGATCTGAGGAGGGACTCGCTGGTTTGCTCCTTCCAAGATCTTTATCAGATCTGAAGCATGTTTCGAATCTTGATCACCAAAGAATGTGAATGCCTGACCAGTCGCTCCAGCTCTTCCTGTTCTTCCGATTCTATGAACATAGTCTTCCACTCCATTGGGGAAATCATAATTTACAACCGCCCTGTCATCTCAAATCGTGTTATATATAATCATCAAGTCACAATGTAATGATTTGTTTTTAAGGATTGGGAATTTGGATTATGTAAATACCTGATATCCTTAACGTCCAATCCACGAGCAGCAACATCGGTTGCTACAAGAACCGGAGTCCTGCCACTGCGGAATTGATTAAGAACATTGTCTCTCTCAGGCTGGGACTTGTCTCCATGTATAGCAGCAGCTCCAAATTGGCGGGTCAGATTGCGTGTTAGTTGATCACACATCCTTTTTGTTGAGCAGAATATTATCACCTTTGAGCCTGGTTCCTGAGACCGCAAGATCTGCTCTAACCTCCTCTGTTTCTCCATTGGTGCTACCACTTCAATATGCTGTGTCCAACAAAGCACAACAATCAGATTGATTTTCCTGAAACGGCCAGCTGAATCAATAGAATCAGGTCAAGCCATACCTGTGTGATTGACTTGTTAGCCACAAGCTCGTCAACGTTGCCAATGTTGACTTGAGCAGGGTTAACAAGCAAGTCAGCTGCAATTTTCCTAACTCCCTTCGGCCACGTAGCTGTGTACATAAGGGTCTGACGCTTGGTGGGAATTTCTTTCACAATCTTCCTTATCTGTGGTTCAAAACCCATGTCCAACATTCTATCTGCCTCATCTAGCACAAGATAAGATATTTGACGCAGACTAATTCTCCTCATTTCAAGGATATCATTCAATCGCCCAGGAGTTGCAACCACAATATCTGCTCCTCTGTCTAAATCCCTCAGCTGAGGGCCCTTTGGCGCACCACCATACAAACACTAAACAGAGATAACAAGACCACACATTTGGTATACTTTAGACAGATACTAAAGAAGCATATTAAAACTTTACAAGTTCAGAGACTTCTACTTACCGTACACGAAATTCTTGATGACCTCCCAAATTTAACAGCTTCTTCTTGGATTTGTGTCGCCAGCTCCCTCGTTGGAGACAATACCAAGATAGTTGGGCCCATTCGCGAATCCTTTCGGATGCGTTGAAGATGCATAAATCCAGGAATCAAGTAACCCAAAGTTTTTCCCGAGCCAGTTTTAGCAATGGCTACTATGTCCCTACCTTGCATCGCAATTGGCCATGACTGAGCTTGAATTGGAGTTGGAGCAGAGAAACCTGCACTGAGTACCTAAGAAAGCAGAAAACCAGGCTGTCCTATGAGAAGAGGAACACCAAGGTTCTTTTGGGCTTATGGAGTGGTGGCTCATGTCAGAAGAAGCACCATCCCCCATTTGCAGGCGGCAAAAAGATTACTGATGAAACCTGCAGCAGGAGGACGGCCTCTTCTTCTGTCTGGACCCGGTGGTGAAATGAATCATCACACCATTAATAGGCCCTGCCACGAGCTTGGATGATTTGGGAAGCCCTTTCCAAAAAATTTGGTCCACTCCAAATAATTTGCAAGGACCTCAAAGAAGTGGCACAGTGTACGACATTAGCTCCTCCCAGGAGCAAACATCGCACCTGGGAAAAAAGAAAGAAAAGGGTGCATTATGGCATAAAACTTTGACTCTAAATGTTAAACCTAAGTCGATTTTAGCTTGGTGACAAAATAAGTCTTAATATTAGGAAAACCAAGCTAGGTCATAATCAGGCCCCAGTATAAAACTCAGTATATATTCCGCTTATGGTAGAACAGTTATACCGGAAAAAAGGTTTGAGGGTTCCTAAGTCTTTTCAATTTACAATGAGAATAAATTCATACCTCCCGCAGAAGCTCAGGAGGAAAAACCAGTAGATTCAAAGACATTAGAGGTGGTGGTACTTGGCCCCCCTGAAGAAAGGGAAAAGAGATATCAGTAACTACTTAGCAATTAGAGGGGACATAAAACAGATGAAAACCAAATAGGCACTTAGATAGGGGATGTACAAAAAAACATGAAATGAAAACAACGGGTGATTGCTCAAGGAAGATCTTAGATACTTACACTGACCGTAATTTCATGACGGCGGGAATAGGCCTCAGGGGAGAGTTCAGTAGCTGGAGCTGATGAAGGAGGAGGAACTTGGCAGATGTTGCAGCATAAGCAGAATTGCCAACTCCATTAGCTGCACCATTGGAATAAGGTGGACCACTCCTGCCACCCTTTAACAAATGGAGAGAAATTTAAAAAGAGCAAAAGAAGAAACTTAACAAATGGATAATAGTTATAAACAAAACCAAAAAAAAAAAAAAAAAAAAGAAGAAAAGAGATATAGTCAGTACATCAGTAAACCTGGAGGAAGAGTCAATCTTAGGCCCAGGTTCAGTGCCTCGAGTGTAGTTATCGTTGTCCTTTCCAGGAGCATAGGTGGCACCATTTGGTTGCTGAACCTGAACGGAAGAGCTTACAGAAACGGCAGGAAACTTGGGAGGTTGGGAGGGAGTAGGGTCTCTCGTACTGAGTAACATTGGTCTCGGGATTCCAAAAGTACAAGTAGCCAGTTCTATCATCGACAAGGCCTTTCCAAGGCTGGGAAGAGAATGATCCTCAGGTGCGTAACGGACATTCGTAGCGGTAGCGCCATAGCAACCAAACCAAATAGGCACGGAGATGCCTAACATCAATTTGCAATTACAACAAAACTATTTTATTACTAAAAACAATAATAATGGCAATTTCAATTCAAATATGCAAATACAAAATCGAGCACAGATCTGGATTTACAGATCGGAAAGAAAACCTAAAAAAAATCCACAGAGGATTCGATCTTAAAGACGACCAAACCGACAGAAGAATCTAGCGAGAAATCTCAAATTTACCAAAAGCCAAGTAGGGAGAGAAAACGCGTACCTGATTTCAAGTGTGAGATATGGAAGTTTGAATGTAGCAGATTAGATTAAATCTCTCACAGGTCAAACAAAATCCTTCTCAACTCCAACTTTCAGATTCCTTTTTTTTTATTTCTCTCTCTACAATTCTACGCCACAAGAAGAAGCGTAGAGAAGAGAGAGAAAAAGGATGTGCACCTCCTCCTTTATGCCCCTCCCGTTAGGTTTATACAACCACCATCACAACAAAAATATCTGCTTCCTAAATGAGCCGCTCCTTCCCTTTTGGGCCTTATTATTGGGTCAATCCCTTTTATTCCAGGCCCATTTAGTTATCACAACTAAAAATTTCAAAGTATGGTTTTTTTTTTTAATTTTGTAAACACACATAAAAGCAACATGATTGAACCAAAAAAAAATTACAGTACTGTATCTAACATTTTTTTTCAGGAATAACAATCTAAAAAGCGCTCCAAATTCTTTGTTATTATACAGACAAATTCAAAAACTTTTGGGT
>CM022180.2:265661-276346 GCA_011420285.2 Erysimum cheiranthoides
AGAATTTCAGATGCCGTGAGCCATAAGTTTTGAAGGTTTAGACAAGGGATTGATTTGACTCTTAATCCATCAAAATTAACAGAATTGAAGTTTGACTCTTTAGTCAAAATCAAACTGATTCAAACAGTCAAATCCACATTGTGCATTGGCGAGTGGAATATGGTTGTCTAGGGTTTATTTCCAATTCATACGATTAAAAGGAAGAAACAGAGAAGAGAACCAGAAAGGCCGAACCTGCTTATTTTCACCAATGTTGCCGGAGCAACAACGAACTTCCAAGGGTTTCTTGGAGCAAGAAAAATCGATTCTTCTTCTGGGGAATCTGGAGGAATTGACGAAATTAAATGTGGGAAGAGAGGCAAACGATGCCGCCATTGGAGATTCAACAGGAGATGGACAGTTAAACTGAGAAAGGGTTTGAAGAGAGATGATTTTCAGAGCCCAAAGAAATTGACATTGGGTTTTTTGTTCTGTCCGAAAGGAACATGAGAAAGAAAGTATCTTTGTCTATTACTGTGTCTACGTCGGATTTTGAATTAGTAGACAAGGAGATGATGATGATGATGATGATGAAGAAGAAGATAAGGGGTTTTGTGACTCCGCTTCTCTCTCTCTCTCACTCTGGATACTACTGGATAAGATTACAATTTTCTTCCAGATTATTTTTTTTCTTTTTGTCTACTTTAGTTACCTGGGCCGTTAATTGGGCCTTCTTTGCCTCATGTGTTTAGTTATATGGGCCTGTATATTTATATTGACCACATAATACATCCATTTTTTTTTTTTTTTTTTGAACAAAATAATACATCCATTTTAACATATACTGTATAACTTAAATTTTTTTAAAAAACTAATGTCAAAGGAACATGTTAATCTCATTTTGTTCATATGTTTGGAAGTTCAGGATTCTAAAACTTTGGTTGACCTACTAGTACTAGAGGGAGGCTCTGTTGCATCGGAGTCGGAACTCGAGTCTTGCAGCACCATCTTACGTCCAGTATTGGTGCTGACATCGTTAAATAAAAGTCATCCTAAACGTAATTATAGTTTTTTTGTTCGTACATAGGGGAATTACTAATTATGTAGCTGGTACTTTATCTTGTCATGCTATAATTAAATCAGTCTTTAATACAGTATCTTTGATAAGTTGATTACTTAAATGATGTATGCTCTGAGATTTACTTTATTTCCTAATTTGAATACATATCTGGTTTCCCACGAAAAAGATACGCAACTTATTAAACACTTCCCAATTTATAGAATTGATCACTCTTCTTCTCTTTTTTGTTGTCAACAAGAATTCGTCACTCTAAAAGAAATTGCTAGAAAACCAAAATTATTTTTAAAATGATCAACTAATATTGCTTAATTGCGTTAGTAAACTGTTATCGAATATATGTACATACATGTAACATGTACTGTGTACAATTCTATATATGTATGTATCTGTAAAGATATATGAGTCTACGTGTGTGGCTTGAGATGAAGAGAAGTTGAATATCACTGTTCGCACCCAGTGACTGAGAATTGAAAAACCCATACCATAATGGATGGACCTTCTCAAACGAAAAGACTGATATACTTATTTTTATATATATATATTATATATATATATTTTAATATTAATTATATCCTTTTATCTTTCTGAAAATGACATCGTGGCCCTGAAAAAAAAAAAAAGAAGCTAATATGAATATCATGACAGATAGTAACGATTCCAATGAAAGTTTTGATTTAAATCTGTATCTTTTTTATTTTTTTATTTTAGCATTTAGAAATAGAAGAAAAGAAAAAGATAGTGGAGGAAACTATAAACTATTAATGGTGCTCACAACTTTATAGATTGATCTTCTTTCGCAGAACCACACACATGGCGACACAATCCACCATCTACACACATGTCCTAAACTCATTGTTACTCTCAGGTGTTTTTGCTTCTTTTCTTTTCTTTCTTCTTAAACAACCATTTTTTCAATTGAAATTTTTGATTAAACGCCTCAATTTATGCCGAAATGAGAAAATAAATCCTACATAGAAGAACCATCACTGTAAAATAATGTTTTACTTGTAAAATAATGCGTTTCTGTATCTTTTATTTCTTAAAACGATATCCGGGGAAATCTGTCCAATTATGTGTTTTATACAAAAAAAAAAAAAAACAATCAATATTTGTGTTTTTCATGCTTTAATTTCATGAACTATTTGTTGCCAATCACCTTTTTCGGTAAAGCAAATAATAGAGGGATAAAGAAAAAAGTTCCCTATATTTGGAAAAATAAAAAGGAAAAACTCAGAAGACACTATCCATAAAAGATGCCACCATTTTCATGGCTTCTTAGCTTAGTTGTGAAGAAAAAATATAGTAAACAAAAAAGAAAACCTTGATTCTTATTGTGTTGCTATTTGAATAAGATGAAGAATTTTTACTTTGATTTGAGATTTCGATGAAAAGTTATTTTCGAATTTTTTTTTTAATCAGTGCTAATTAAGTTTAGAAAACTTATTAATGAAAAAATATGCATTCCATTATAAGCTAAGTGTACCGTTCAAGATTCTTTCTAAATACATTTTGAGATCATAGAATATAAGGAGTCAACTTACTAGTTATCTAATAACAAGTACATTGTTTTACATTTTCTATTATTCATATGCTATATCTATATACACACTTTCATAGATTCTCACAATGATGTTAAAATTCAAAAAATCACAAATTTAATCGGTAATTATAGAATTTTTCTTTTGTTAAAGATTAATTATTGAATTAAATGATATATAGTTCTAAAATAAAAAATAATGTCATATATATATCCTTGATCATTTTTAAAATCTTACAAAAAACAATTTATAACTGACTATGATTTTGCTCATTTTAGCATATTGTTCTCCTTTTTTTGTGTGTGTAAGATTGTTATCTTTTGGGGAGAAGTGAAAAAAAAAACACCCATTCCTTCATAGAATGGCAAATTCCTTTATCTTTTATATTTTCTTTAGTACTACTATTTTTATTTTTTAAAATTCGAAGGTTTTTGTTTTCCCTCTTTTATTCTTATTTGGGTGCTGAAAGATATTCCTTTATTGGACAGGCCCATTGACATCCAACTGGCTAACACATGGAATGGAGGAGACAGTATCGTAATTAAGTATAGTTTTTCCCATCTCTATACTCCATATACAAACATAATTCTTACCGTCGAGGTGTCAAGAAAAGAAATTTTTTTAAACATGTACGAGGATTTTAAATAGTTGCAGAGGAAGAGATACGGTGGAAGAGAACACACAAAAAATGTTAAATTATAATAATAAAGTTAGTAATTCTATTAACTAGAGTGACATAAGTAATTATTGTTTATATAGAGGCCATTATGTTTTATATGTAGGATCATGGATCAATAGTTTGCTACAGAGCTACGGAGCTCATATTGCATTAATTTATCTATCAAATGGGAATGCTTTTTCTTGATCAACAATATATATGCATCATTAAAAGATTTGTTTTTTTTAATCAAAAAACAATATATATGCATCCATAAGATGTATGTATGCAAGCATATACTGATATGATAAGTCATATAAACATGTAGTGCATACACATGTATGTATAATATATAAAGAGTATTTGCGTTTGGGTAGCTGAAGAGTCGTAAAGAAATGAAAACGAACGAGGAATATACATATCTTTACAAAAAATTAATATATATGTATGTCAATTCTACTAATTATCATTCAAAACAAGATCACGATATAGTAGTAACAAATAGTAAATTTTGAACTCGGAGAAAATAGTTCAATAAAACCCTTTATCAAAAAAAAAGAAAATAGTTCAATAAGAAATCATATTAAAAAAATAAAAAAAGACAGGACGAAGCTACGTGGGGACTTGTGTAAACATTGATAAGTCATAACTAATGTATTTTTTATACTATAAAACTAGTACTCTTTAGGGGCCTAAATTAGTGCGGCGATAAGCAGTTCCATGCACCTAGTCTGTTTTTTCTCCGTAAGGTGACATGAAATCGATAATCACCAAAATTTTGGTTGTATCTCTAAATGCAGTTTTGATTTTGAGCATAACTTGACGATAAACAAAGTTACCATGTTTATTTAAAAGTATATAGTCACAATATCATTAATATATAGTAGTATATTTTGTGTGCAAGACGTCAAGGTGCATTAAGATAAGAAACAAATAAAAGATAGGAATGACGTGAATTTGATTTATACCGAATTTTATAATGAATTGAGGATAGTTTGACAGGGTTGTGAAAAATTGGGAAGTCACAGGATGATGATGACCGTTAGATGTATTAGGATGAAGCGTAGATCCGACAGTGACCCGACCGCGAGCATGCACCCTATTTAACACACTCTGGCCGAACCACCAAGGCTGGATAAAACTATTTTTTTTTAATAATAGCTAAAAGGTATATTCAGATCCAACGGTTAAGATCTGTTGCCGAGTCCACTCGCTAAAGAAAGTGGACCCTACAGAGCTCAGAAAAGTCCACTTCAGATTGTAAAATCCAATCACATTCGAACTACCAGAATTACCCTTGTTTTGGCCGCAGTGATTTATGTTATGTACTCGTAGAAATAGGACCGCGCAAGTTCCATAACAATGGAGTATCAAACAATTTAATCAAAGCAAGTAATCCTATTTTTTAATATCGCTGACAGAAATTTGTAGCCTAGTTATTCTCACTAGTACTATTCTTGTGTCACACTATACAAATAGAAACCCCGTTGATTGTAAATGTGTGAGATTTAGAAAAAAACACTTTTATCGGTTTTCAATAAATTCATAAGGAAATTATATTATGACCTTTTAGATTTGATTTTACAAAAAAAAATAGTATTACCGTTTGATATAAAAGAAGAGGGTATTAGAGTCATTTAAGAGGAGGGCTGGTGGTATTAAAGACCGCGCTTCTTGAAGCTAATGAGTTTAGCTGATACGCTCACATAGCAAAAGCCAACAAGGAAACTAGTTGTCTTCTCTTTCTTAACTCTCTCTGTAATTTGAATTTCGTCTCTAAAGATTTAATCGAAAGCTAAGAATTATGATCTGATTCGAAATTGGAAATCGATAAAAGTTTCTTGGATCGTTCTGGCAGTGACCTGATCCCTCTGGTATCGGAGGGGAATTGCAGTTCATGATGGGATTTTGCATCTGCCCGTTGGAGTCACCGGCGAGATTACTATGGAGCACAAGCTTCTTCCGCCATAAGATCATGATCTTCTAATCCTTCTTTCTCTTAATTACTTTCAACGGAATCCTCTCTCTTCTTCGTTTCAGTCTTTCTCTGTTTTTTTTCTCTCAAAGGTTGTTTTTTCCTTTCTGTTTCTGTTAATCAATGGAATCCAATTCCTTCTCTTTGATCCATCTGCTTCACATGGCAACATGTTCTTCCTTGGAATCTCAATCCGTTCTCCAAGGTTATTTTCTCACTCAATCTTATTATTTCGTGGAAGAACATATATGATATTTGATGACCTTTTTTGGCCTTCAGGTGAATTTCCCCTGTGTTTTAAGCTGTTTTGTGGGATAAATAAATGCGACATGAGAAGAAATTCCGAACATGAATTTCAAACATCCTGAGTTGTGTAATTATTGACAGTTTTTGGTTTGAATAATCTTTTGCATTGGGAAGGAGGAGCAAGATCGATGATGAACATGGAGGAAACATCAAAGCGAAGGCCCTTCTTTAGCTCGCCGGAAGATCTTTACGACGAGGAATATTACGACGATCAGTTGCCCGAAAAAAAGCGTCGCCTCACTACCCAACAGGTTTCTTCAAAATTTTCTCTTTAATAAGATTCTCACTAATAAGAGTCAAATGTAGAAAAAGATTGGATTCTTTTTTTTTTTGTTAATTATAGTATTAAAATGGTTTCAGGTGCATCTGCTGGAGAAAAGTTTCGAGACGGAGAACAAGCTGGAGCCAGAACGCAAGACCCAGCTTGCCAAGAAGCTTGGGTTACAGCCAAGGCAAGTGGCCGTGTGGTTTCAAAACCGCCGAGCTCGTTGGAAAACCAAACAGCTGGAGAGAGACTACGATCTTCTCAAGTCCACTTACGACCAACTCCTCTCTAACTACGACTCCATCGTCAAGGACAACGAGAAGCTCAGATCCGAGGTATTTTAAATCGGACCATTTATCTCAAAGATTAACAATGAATGATTGATTACCTTATTGGTCCAAAGGAGAAAGCATCAAATGAAAAAAGAATATGCTTTTCCTATACTTTTTCCAAGACAAGCTGATAGAGAATCAATATATAAATTAAATTTTACTATCATATTATACTAGTATGAATTAGCTAGAAAAAGAAAGGAAATTGGGAATCAAATCAAATCAACGAATTTCTTTAATTTGATTATCTTTTTATGGGAGGTTGCTTGTGTTGACCGTTGTGATTAAAGTTTGAAGAATCTTTCCTGTGTTTTTTTCCACAGGTTAGTTCCCTGAGCGAAAAGCTTCAGGGCAAAGAAGAGACAGCTAACGAACCATCAGGTCAAGTACAAGTGGATCCGGTATACACAAACCCGGTAATAAAAACCGAGGATCGGTTAAGTTCAGGGAGTGTTGGGAGTGCGGTACTAGACGAAGACGCACCTCAACTACTAGACAGCTGTGACTCTTACTTCCCCAGCATCGTACCCATCCACTCCCAAGAAGACAACCACAACGGCACTGACAATGACCGGAGCTGTTTCGCTGACGTCTTTGTGCCCACCACTTCACCGTCGCACGATCACGGCGGCGAATCATTGGGATTCTGGGGCTGGCATTAAAATTTAAAACCAATCCATAAATAAATATATATATATTTTATGTGTGTTTATTAAGTACAACAGTCATTTCGTTTCCATGTTGACGGTAAACCCCGCATAATTGTGGAATCATTCCACATTCCATGGTAATTTAATCAGTACTTTTATGAAATCACGTCCTAGTAAGTAGTAACTATTGGAACCAAAACGAAGAAGAAGAACGCTTGATCTTCTTCAGAAAGCCTCTCACAGTTATCCATTAAGACTGTATCTTGAGAGTGAGAGATATATAGATTTATAAAGAATTGAAGTTTCCGTTCTAACATCAGTTAATGTCTAAAAAGCGACTTTGATACTACTAATTAATTCCACATTAGTTAGTCTTCTACATATATGTGTACACATACTCTCTCTCTCGGCTCATCCACCTGTTGAACCGCCATCAACCACCGCCGTTCCGTTCCAAGAAAGATCTAAACCGGACTTAGGCCTCTCATGATGAACCACAAAAACAGATATCCGGTTCCAGATGGATAGAAACATTGCCTTTATCTACACATACACACATTGGCTCCACTTTTGACTAAACCGGAAAATAAAAATCCACATTCCGGTTCACATTCTCGAGGGGGCTGGACTGCTGAGCTTTTCCAGTGGTTTCAAATTAAATTACTATGATCCCTCGGGTTCTTTCCTCTTCTTACCAGATCTTCTGTTTGATCTGCTGCTTCTTTCTTGTGAATCTGAAACCAGTTGTGACTTCTGGTCTGGTAAGCTGATGATCGGCTTTGTTTCATCCATCGGATCTGATGGAGCCATGGGTTTATCGTACATAATAGCTGCATCAAGGGAGAAGATACGGACGGATAACGCTGAGAGAGTCGAGATTTTTGCAGCCGCTGAAAGAGAAGACCAGTACCACCATTCATTTCTCAAGTGCTCTGTCTTAATCATGTCTTCTACCACAATTGTGGCCTGAACCAACTGAATAAATATGTAAGGCAATGACATTAGAAAAACGAGCTTGTTCTGTGTTTCTGTAGATAGAGAGGAGGAAAGGTATTAAGGATTAAACCAAACCTCGTAAATGCTTTGCGCGGATTTAACAAATGCCCGCCAAGCTCTTCTACGGTCTGGATGTGATTTCGATGGTCTTAAAGCTTCTTCAGGTAGTGCCACATCCATATCAAGCAAATTGGTTTTAAGGAACCTGAAAATCGGCAAAGCTTTGCCGGATATACGTTTCAAAGAAGCCTGTGGAACCACACAGCAGCCTTTCAAGCCACTACTCGAAGGTTTCTTATTCTTTTGCTCTGAGAAGCCAAAACCCAGTCCGGGTTTATTCAGTGGACCAGCAAGATCGTTTATTCCACCGCATGACATGTTAGATTCAGAATTTAAGCCTTCAACATTGACTTCAGAACCAGCAAAAATGACTTGACCCCCTGACTCACCACCATCTAGCTTATTGGAAGTGTCAGAGATGAGCATTGAGTCGTCAAGACAAGTAGATGACGATGGAAGAAATGTTGGAATGCCATTTGAACCAATCAGACCGATCTCTTTAACCAAATCTCTGTTAGAATCCTTTGTCATAAACTTGGAACAGATCTCCTCAAAATGGTATGGGGAAACAGATTCTTCTTCTTGATATCTTATCAACCCAGAATCAAGTTCAGAAACATTGGATATTTCAGCTACATCTTTGCTGCCGCTAGACTTTACATTATGATAATCGGATTTCAGAGTTTCTTTGCTTTCGAAGAATCAGAGATTTCCTTGCCTTCTTCAATTGCTAATGAATAAGGAATACACTTGCTCTCAGCGTGCTCCTCAATTCATCATCACTTGAGAATGTTTTGTGGCATACGAGGCAGTGAATCATGGATGGCAAAATGGATTCCAAGCATTCACATCTACACAATTTCTCTCGCTCTGCAACCTTTGTCTTCTTCCCCCGTTTTTTAAAGGTTTCAGTCTCTAATTTGATGCATGGACCATATCTCTTCTCCATTGACATGGCAGCCTTGGTCACAAGACCCCTAGCCAAAGTTGGGGAAGGCGATTTCTGAGCTTGTTTCCTTTCCTTTTGAATGTCCCCAAATCGTAACCTTTTCCAGTACAAAATAGACTCTCTCAAATCTCTTTCTTTCGCGTCATCATCATGAAGCCATTGGACAAGCTCGCTGATCTCGGCGTCTGTTTCATAATACGTCCATGGTGAAAGCATTGGTCTTCCATGGTCAACGGAATGGTGAAACGGAGAGGGGACCTTTGAACCTGTCAAATCAGCTTGAACAGATTTCTGGAAAGATATGCTTCCATCAACCAATATACGAGGATTTTCGTCTGGGAAGCAGCAACCCCAATATAAACGACCACAAGCATCATTTCCCAGAAAATCTCTCCGTATAGATTGCTTTAGAAGCTGTGATTCTATGCTTCTGATTGATTGCTGCAGATTCTGAATTTCATTACAAGTGGCATTCAAATCCTGTTGACAAGCCTGTAACTCTTGGGAAGCCTGAGAAGATGTATCATGAGCTGTCTGCAATTCCACTGCATTGGAATTTAGAGAATGTATTTCATGATTCTTTCCAACTGACTTGTGCAAGGTCTCTGAGGTATCTTTTTGACATGACAGATTATCCGTTACATGAGGAGAGAACTCATGCCTTCCAGGCGATGTAATTTTTTCTGGGGAAGAAATCTTGCTTTCACCGGAATAAACATGTGACTCTCCAGGTTGAGCATCGGTCTCAAGCGGAGCTTTTACTTGATCATTGTTAAGAAATGCAGTAGAGGAAGTCTCATCATCATGAGTAACTCCGTCTCCAACGCCCTCCTGTGGTCGTTGATCACATCCCACGTGGTCTGCAAAGTGACTTGAATTTTGTGGTTCGCCCAGTTCTTTCAGAATGCTTGGTTCAACCTTTGCGAGTTTAGCCGTCAGGAATTCATGCCGCATTTTCGCGTTTTTCCATTCCGAGGAAAGAGAGCGTAACTTCTGCTGCATGTCAATAATTGCTTCGGCACATTGCTCGAGGTGTTGATGGACAAGGGATGAGCTAAGCAGTTCATCGCATAGAAGCTTAAGCAGCAAGATTCTCTGCATTAAAAAAGGGAAAGAATTCAACCAGATTACCAATGGAAAGAGCACCAAAATATCATAAAAATTTATAGGCAAAGGGATCACTGGCAAATGGTCTTCCTCTCCAAGATGAGAATGAAAAGTTGACACATTTTGAATGAATGAGCAAAAAAGAGGAGACAAGTTTCAATCAAAACTGACCTCCTCAGCACTGAACTCCCAGTATTCTTTTCCTTCCATCACATCTGCCAGGTGAGCAGTCATTTCCATAGCAGCTCGGGTAAGTTCCCCCTGATACTTTCTACCTTTCCGCCGTCTGACTAGTTTGTAAGATTCCAAAGCCTCTTGAGCCATGCGCTTGGCAATGACACAAGATGGACAATACCAGTTTTCCATCAGGAATTCTAATAAGAGGTGGATTCAAACAATATGTGTGATACTCAGCATCGCATGTATCACACAAGAGAACACTGTCATCATCTTTGTCAACGCCACATACTTTACATACCCCCTCATCCCATGGGGCCTTGGGAAGCTTATTCATAGAAACAACGATGTCCTTAATTTCCTTCTTTGTCTCCTGCACTTAGGCATTCCAATTTCCTGTAGTCCATAAGTTTCTGAACTAGTGGTAGAACCTATACCAGAAAACAAATAAAGGCTTGAAACCTGAGAAAATATTGCACCCTGATACTAAAACTATTTTCATAGAAGATCATATCTTGACACATTTGTCTTTGATCTCAAAGGCCTATAACTTTCATAAAAGATAAGTCTTGACACATTGTTCCACGAAAATGCCAAAGTAACAAATGACTG